>KZ302002.1:0-149635 GCA_002554575.1 Amanita thiersii Skay4041 | reverse complement strand
CTCCTCTTGAAATCGTCGCTACACGCTACTCTCTACACCGCTCTAGAATGTAAGTGAAAGTCTTACTTAACTAGCTGCTGCGTGTTGCTGTTGTCGTCCTCTCGACATTCACATGACTGAACTCTGAGTATAGTAGTGTTCTTTCATTCATTGTTTATATACTTAGTTTACAGTAATCTAACTATTTATTACACTACCATTCCTCAGTTTGTGGATGGGGGATGAAGCTGTTTATATGATGTCAGACAGTGGATGGGCAAAGATGTGGTGAAGGTGAAGCAAGGAAGGATGTGCACTTTGAAGGAAGTGTGAGAGACCATTTCTAAACTGAGTTAACCAATGAGAATTAAGGATTTGTGGAGCTAATAATTGCAGCCAATCAGAAAGAGGACATTGCTGATGTAATTATCCTAATTTGGGTGCATTGTCTCTTTCTATTAAGGATATGGTATTTCTTTCAGTCTACCACTTACTAGGACTGTAGGCATTGTATTGATTTGGCCCAGTCTGATAATGGTGTGATATAGTTGGCTAATTGATCATGAAGCACAATCATTGGGTTTTCTTTCTTTCCTTAAACCATTTTTAGGCTATGGGATAATGATGTAGAAAACACTGAACTAGTGTTCTTCTATTCCTAGTATTATCGGTGATACTCTCCAGTGGCTCCACTACACCAGGAGCATAATCACCAGTGGACAAAACACGCCAGCGGACTAATCCGTGGCTGTGTAAGGCGTAAATACAAGATAAATACAGTTATTCACATTCGATCACCAAACGCGCCATCCACCCTCTCGTGGCCATCGTGCCAACGACGCTCCTTTCAATATGCATTTCACAAAGCCAGCGTGGGTTGTGCACAAGGACTCGTCAAAAAGTGATGCAAATGCTAAGCGTTTATCAATCTTCTCCGTTCATGTTCACCCGGATGGTTCCCGTATTGCGACTGGCGGCCTGGACGCAAAAATTCGGATATGGAGCACGAAACCTATACTTCATCGCTCTTCAGAACTTTCTGGGAAGCCACCCAAGTCACTGTGCACGCTTCATATGCATACTGGACCAGTTTTGACTGTTCGGTGGGCACATTCTGGGAGATGGCTTGCGAGTGGGAGTGATGATGCTATTGTCATGATTTGGGACCTTGATCCGTGAGTGAATTGTCCAAGGGTATCCTTATGTATTTACGGAGATGCATATTCCCCTATATTTTCTAGCAACGCACGTGGTAAAGTCTGGGGCTCAGATGAGGTCAATGTAGAAGGTTGGAAACCGCTAAAACGTTTACCAGGTCATGACAGTGGTCTGTTGGTTTTGTTCTTCACTGATAAATCCTTTGACCTGATACTTGTTAGACGTTACTGACGTTGCGTGGTCACCGGGTGACCGTTACTTGGCTTCAGTTGGCCTCGATTCCACCATCTTTATATGGTGTGGATTTACGCTTGGTACTTTTATTCAGAAATGTTGTCTATACATGACACTAAATTCTGTACACAGAACGTCTCGTACGGTTAACTCAACATCAAGGGTTTGTTAAGGGTGTGTGTTGGGACCCCGTCGGAGAATACCTTGCCACTCAGTCCGACGATAGAACCGTTAAAATTTGGAGAACAACTGACTGGTCACTTGAGGCAGAAGTGTCAAAGCCATTTGAAGCATCACCAGGGAGCTTTTTTAGGCGATTAAGGTATTCATGATCACTTCTGTACCTCATCCATTACTCAATAGTTTTCAGCTGGTCACCCGATGGGGCACACATAACGGCATCCAATGCAACGAATAACAATGGCTACGTGTTTATTGCCGCGGTTATTACTCGCAACTCGTGGATGTCAGATATTAGTTTAGTTGGTCATGAAAACACCGTTGAGGTTGCAGTAAGTTACCTTTTCCGGGAGCTCTTCTTGGTTTCCTGACTCTTGCTAGGCATATAACCCGCATATATTCTTACGTGACCCTACCGCCCCAGTAGCAACCGCCAATATATGCTCTGTTGTTGCTTTGGGTGCGGATGATCGTTCTGTTTCTGTTTGGCAGACGAAATCTGCTAGACCTCTGATAGTTGCGAAAGAGGTCTTTGAGCGTCAGATAATGGATTTGAGCTGGTACGTTGCATGTTTATTCTAATATCTTAATTTTTCCAACCTCTAACTCAGGTCCTGGGATGGGATGACGTTATACGCAGCCTCTTCAGATGGCACGCTTGCTGTTTTCAATTTCGACCCTCATGAGCTTGAGGGAATCGCGCCTCATTCCGTGCAGCAGCAATACCTTACAAAGTTTGGATTCACGCCTCTACCTTTACCCGAAGGCTATTCTCACGTACCCACGAGGGAAACAACTCAAATGACTCCTCCCCCTTCACCTAATCGTGGAACAACGCAAGAAAAAACTCCTATGCCTTCTAATTTTGAAGCGGCAAACGGCGGAGAGCGTATCAATGTATTGGTTGCGAAGCGAGGAGGTAAAAAACGTGCAGCATTAAAGTCAGTATCGGTTGCTGTGAATGGACATAAAGACACGGGCTCGGCTGTAGCTGGGCCTTCGATTCCATCGGCTAGTGCTCCGCCGTCCAAACGTGTACAACTGCTTCAGGATGGGCCGAAAGTGTCTGCTTCAGTACAGTCTATTTCAGCTGCAGCCCACGCAAGTTTCCCTTCACCTTCCGAGCAACTATTTGATGCCCCAGAGAGCTGGTCCCGCCATGCTGACGTGACTATGGATGTTGATGTACCCATAGATGCATTGGATTCAAAAACACTACAAAGTAGGGGAAAGAGGAAGGCTTCGATTAATGACTGGATAGAGGAATCAAGACATACGAAAGCCAGAACGCTTGGTGGGGACAGGCCGAGAGAAGTTGTACCCGTAAGGGAGCTTGCCATATTAACACCAACACCCGCTATAACAATAGGAGCCCAATCGAGTATTGTTTTGCCTGTGCAACCGTTATTAACCTACCTTTCTTCAGAAGTGGAGGGCTCTGATGACATTTTGGAGGCACGGAATGCGGAAGACAGTGGTAAATCATCCCTCCTTGTACCTCGTTTTAGATGTATGCTCATAACTTTACTTGTGAAGATGGGACAAATGAAATTGTGTTCATGAGCGGAAAACAAACTCAATGGCTTGACTTTGTGCCTTCACCTGTCCTGGCGCTCAAAGCGACTGGATGTTTCTGTGCGGTAGCCATGCAAGATGGATCAGTAAATGTCTACTCACATACAGGAAGAAGGTGAGATCATTGGTATGTTTATGATATGAGTTACTCAGACTGTGTCCCTTGGTAGAATTATGCCGACTATGTGCCTTGGGTCTCCATGTTCATTCATAGACGGCTGTAAATACAGTCTATTAGTCCTAACCTCGTCAGGACAGCTCTACTCCTGGTACGATATTAGTTTGCTCCAGAGAGATTTGCTGAACAAAGGTGTGTTGTTAGGAATATCAAGAAGCAAAGCACATTCTTTTCGCCCGTTTCAATACTTCCCCTCCTTGCGTCCTCGCCCAATCACATTATTACATCTGCCATCATTCGACCAAATGGTGCTCCTATAGTCAGCTGCTCCAACGGGATCGTGTATTCCTTTGACTCATCTCTCTCAACATGGGTGAAAATCAGTGAGCGATGGTGGGCTGAGGGTTCCGATGCATGGCAAGGCCGTCAACGTGCTAGTAACTCCATGTCACATCGTGGAGTCATGTCTGTGGTGGAGAGTAGTATCAATGGCACACCACCACCTGATGAAGCACCTCCGGATCGAAGAAAACCCGAGTGGTGGAACATTGCACTAACACTTGGACACCTGGAAACCAAGATGCACGCAACGAGGCTATTGGAGAGTCCACCGGAGTACAAGCAGGCGCTCTTAGCTTATGCGCGTAGAATTGCAGATGAAGGCTTTAGAGCAAAAGCTGAAGAATTGATCAAGGAGCTGTTCGGCCCGATATATTGGTGCGTGTGATTGTTTGTGTGAATAAGCGGGTGACGGATACTAATATCGTTGGTTGCGAAACCAGGCGTCCTGGCAGGGATGATGGTTGGACACCCACAGTCGCCGGTCTATCCAAACGTGATTTACTAAAAGATGTCTTGTCGGTATTCGGTATGTACTAACTTTATTCGGTTTACATTGCACTGCCTCTAAATAACTAGTCATACAGCTAAGAGCAAGACGCTCACGAAGTTTGCGCTAGACTGGCAGGACGTTCTCAAAAAGGCAGTCAATGATGATTCATAGAGTAATGGGTGTTTCTGTTCGGCTGAATCTTGTTTAATATTATTGTATCTTGGGTAGTGTATGTACAGTACTAACTGTTGTCGTTACTGTGCGCCCAGACCGTGATTAGACTGGGAGCGGGAGAACGGCAACAGATGGGCCGGAAAGCGCCGAGTATCCAACAACACTCAAACGCGTCAACTTCAATCCGGGGATTCATGACGACATTGCCCAAAAACAAAATCAGATGCCCGTGCTCGAGCTCCATATAAACTTTTAACTATCTACCTATCCCCCAATCTATTCTCTGCAACAAGTAAAACTCATGGGAGATACGGTCATTCGTGAAGTAAGTCATCAACGACTCCATTTTGGGGCCCAGGTTGAACATTTGGAGTCAGGTTGTGAAAGACGTATGGATATTCTCTAGGTGTGTTACCTTTGCTACCTTGCTCGGACTTGTTCAAGCTGATGTTGCTTGAAGGCCCTTCACGCGTAGTGGGTTTGTCCCCATCGGTGGTAGGTCTACGGCTATACGGATGAAGGACGGTGGGGTATGGGTGCTTGCATCGACACCCCTCAATGAAGAGACAAAGGCAAGGATTGACCAAATGGGACCTGTTCGGTATGTCTAAATTCAGACGATGATTCACGAAGGTGAACACTTCTCCTTTGCTAGGTATATAGTTGGAGCGGATGCCGTGCACCACCTTTTCCTCAGTACGTGTTTCCGATCCCGTTAAATGGTTGTTCTGTGCCTATATGCGTGATCAAGGTGAATTCAAGAAGGCGTATCCTACTGCAAAGTTAATTGCACCGCAAGCCGCAATTGATAGAGTTGCGGATAAATCCCTCAAGTTTGATGGAGGTGTGTATTATATTATGTACGGGGAATTATGTTCTGAGCACATGCGTCGTAGCATGGGGACGTGATCCTCCTGGTACGAGATATGGATTCGAAGATGAGGTACATTCTCCTTACTCCGAAGGAAGGTGGTTCCTCGTTTTCATATGCCTTTTATAGATTAAGCATTGGTATATTGTTCCATGCACGATTATGGAATCATTCAATTCACTTGTTCCAGCTACTTCCCAGGATTTTTCAACAAGGACGTTGCTTTCTTACATGGTGAATCGAAGGTCCTGATTGAGGCAGATTTGTTGTTCAATCTACCCTGTAATGAACAGGTATATTTGTTTCAAATTACCAAACTTGGACTTATGTTTCGTCAGTACTCCAAAGTTCGAAAGCCGATAAATGTCCCTCTTATAGGATCCATGGGACCATCATCTTGGCTCCATCCAAGATTCACGTGGCGCATGGGAACTGACAAGGAGTTTGTACTCAATTACTTGTTCTCCAACCCCATATTTACCTCATGGCGACTTGGAGCAGGGCTATGAAGCGAGATGTAAAGACGGTGTATTCATGGGATTTTAACAAGATTATTCCTTGTCACGGTGTGGGTGTCTATTCTAATAATACCACGTGTGACTTGGCAAAATTGACCCATCCCATTTCAGGATGTGATAGAGTCGGATGGCAAGAAGGCCTGGCGGGAAGCCTATCAGTTCTACTTCAGTTAGGGCACTTGGTTGGTAATTTGCATCTATAATAATCAAACATGAGAAACGAACAAGTGAGAGCTGGAAGCGAGCTATTTCTTACGTTTGTGATTTAAAATTCCTCGACATGATGAACTTTTAATTCTTCAGGAATCTTCGATCATGTCAGTTGCATAGGACTTCGGACAGCTCCGTAATGGATTATTATGGAAATCAGCGCTATGGATCATTGGTTTCAAAACTAACCCCTGTAACGTTATCTAGGTCAACCAGAACAATTTTGGAACTCGATAGAAGGCATCTATGATAGGTGAATCAAAAATGACCTTGAATTTGCGCTAGCAGCCTCGCGGTTACATTATTCAATACAAACAAATTCCGGCTATTCTAGCAACGATTCGCACGCATATATTACAAGCGCCTATTAAACACGAGAATGCCTCATGTCCGATTTACGTCCAGCACTTAACGCCTCTCAGCTCTTCACAAAACTATTCGCCTGCCCCGATGCCCACCTGCTCGCACTGCAATAACCGGAACTTTGTGAACGAGGATGCTCTCAGGCAGCACGTCAAGACTTCCAGCCTCCACCCGTTCTGCGACCCCTGTGGCCGCCGCTTTTCGAATGAAAAGGGTTATGAATCGGTTTGCTCCGCGATTATCTTCACGTTTGAGATGCGATTTACATTGGTTTATCGTAGCACATGGCCGCCAAACACCCTCCGACCTTCGATTGCCTGAAGTGCAATCGAGGGTACCGGACGCAGTCTGCTCTTGAAGACCATTATCGCGGCTCCACCGCTCATCCGAGTTGCAGTCGATGTGGTAAAGGTTATAAGAATAAACATGCACTCGAGGAAGTAGGTTGCATAGTTGGATTATTTTATGCGATAGATACCCACATTTGTGTTGCGCCACTCGCATTAGCACTTTTCAGTGCAACATGCGCAGGTTTCTTGTTCCTGTGGACCAGGTACCTGGTATCTGGATGAGTTACCCATGCATTATCGCCAGTCAGTAGACCATCCAAACTGCCATGTATGTGGCAATGGGTTCAAGGATGCTGAGGAACTTGCGGTGGTAGGTTATAATTTATCATTTATCACTTTGTTGCTCATCCCTGACTGTGTAGCATGTATCATCGCAACATCCGATGCAAACGCCTGACCAAGGACAACAACCCAGTGATCAAAATATCTTGGGCAAGGTAGGACATATTGTCCTATTTCTTATACCTTCTGATACCCTTGTAGCAGAGAGCCTTGACTACCTTTGATTCCCCGCTCCTATCTCTGCAAACGAGCTTCGGCTCGCCTCTCTTAGACGTGAAAGCACCGATTTTCAGTCCTTCGAGTTTGCCACTTCCAGGGCAAATGATGAGTCAAGTGTGGGCCCAGCGTCAGGTAAGAATTGTTATAGCAAGCGCCAGTCATGATGTTGAACCACCCATAGAATAGCAGTAACCAAGCTCTGTCTGGTTTGTTGCTGTCTGACGAGGTGAGTTATACCGCAACTATATGGTTCGTATGGCGACTTATTATCCGATAATAGTACTCGCCTTTCAATCGCGATTATGACTATCTACTACACAAATCGGATCCGGTGATCCCGCGAGGTGATAATAACAAAATCGCCACCCAACCCATCGGTACCGAATTAAAAGCGAAATTTCGTTCAATCAATTCCAACAGTGGAAATACTCATGGGGCTTTAGACAACCCACTAACCTTTACCTCTCGGCCTGGTGCGAAGAGTGTCCAACTTCCTTCAACCGTCTCAAACGTGCTCGAGTCGCCTTCGTTTTCCAGTCCTGGATCTTATACCAGCAACGAAGTTTCGTCTGCCGTATCCAGCGTTACTACTGAGCCATTACAAAGTCCTGAGGGCAGATCCTTGTGGGGGGTCAGGAAGGCCTCTGACCTTGTATCTGCGGTTGCAACGCCCGCCTTTCCCTATTTGACTTTGAGTCCCCCTAGCAGCGTTGAAGCTGGGTTGCTGCCTGCTAATACGCCTAGTAACAATTCGCCTACGAGTTCAGACAGGTAAATAGATATGATACTCAATATCCTTTTTTTTGACACGTTTGTTCTCTTTTAGTCCCGATGTTAATTCCCCGAACGGCCTTGCTGAGTTACCATCAGTATCACCTTTGGTGACGACGCCAATCGATTTGGGATATGTCTTCAATGGAACTAAGGACCCGTTCGAATTTCGGGAAGCGCGTCACTCACTTCCGGATTCGCCTTGTGTCATTACGAATGTTTCTGTGGCGACTGGGCGTAGCCCTGCCAGCGATACGCTGCAATCTGCTCGTTTGAGCTCGGTGGCACCTATCTCCCCGAAAGTGGGAATGTCACCAGCGAGGGGCGCCACTAATATGGTTACGAGTGGTACTACACCCTCCACTGTGACATCGCCTGTAAATACATTTTTCAAAACGCCACTCGGTTCGCCTATCGAGCATAGCAATAACACCCAGCTCGATGACGACCAGCTGCAGATGAAGGCTAAATTCATTCCTGTTCCTGCTATTCAATCTTCTGCTACGAAGACTGGAGTTGTATTATCCAATGTTGGAAATTGTGAGAGCTTTCTGGCATATTGTTCACCGGGCGTGCTGCTGACGAGACTTTTCTGGTGCAATCTTAGCGGGATACAGACAGCCCCAGTCTAATGCTTATAACGCTCCAAGTTTGCCCCTGCCTACCAGCCCCGTTCCCGTTCCCGATTGGTGTTCGTCGGGTCGGGAACCATTGTTGTATTTCAAGCGCAGTCCCACGACGGCCGTTGAGCCGTTGCTGCCTGTAAGACGGAAACACTCTCAGGCGCCCACGCCATCCCTGCATTGTAGGCAATGTGGGGCGGATCCCTGTGAGATTATAACGATTACGAATTGTGGACATTTATTTTGCTATTGGTAAGTTTGAACCTTTCGTTTTTTATTTATTTTTGTTAATGTGCTCATTTATCCAATGCGTTTGTGCTGGTATTCTAGGTGTATCACAGGGTACATCATCCGACATGCCAGCTGTCCAGTGTGTCATAAGGCGTTGTGGTTGTATTGCGCACACCCATTGGACTACTCTGCATGATTGTTGGACAATGTTCAAGGTTTGCTATCTCCTTCCCTGTATTTTTTCCGCCTTGGACCTACAGTACATACTTCTTGGGTTCACAAGACATACTGCATTGGCAGTCTTTCATTTTTCCAAATTTCGTCTTTCCTTCTTGACCAAGGGAGTTCAAGTTGATGTTGTTTTATAGTAGTTTGTAATATGACCTGTATACATGTAACATTTACGTGTCATTTGAAATCGAGTCAACTGTATCTTGTGTAGTCTGAGTGATATATTATTGGAGTAATGGACTTGATTAAATGTGATAGATTATCGATTATCCCGTATCCCTTCTACTGCCTTTTTTTATTTGTTCATCAACAAATTGTATTCTTGATTTCTCCTTACTTTTGGTTCAAATCCTCTTTATTCTTCATCTGAGTCCCACTGGTCCCAGAATTTCATGCCCGTCAGCGATTCATAGTGCCCAAGTAGGTGTGGGACATCTTGAGAACCGAGGTAGAGATTGGCGGCTAGGACCTGAGAAGGCGGGCGAAAAATGACGAGAGAAGCGAAGAGAAAGATCAAGATTGCGTGATTGGGGGCGTGTAATGTTAGGCAAGGAGAGACATGAAGAAAGAGACAAGAGGAGGGGAGGAAAGCATACCATAAGCTGGTGAAAAAGCGCGTCCCAACCAGCCGCGAGGTGTATCATGCGCCAATACTCGTTGATGAACATTTTCGTGCCTTGAAGGTGATTCGCAATGAACGTGTTCCTGGATATCCCCCATACCCAAAATCAAAAATAAACAAAGAGAATACACACCAGACCTTTCCTTTCACTACCAACACAATAAAGACGCCGCCTACTTACCTATTCAACATGATCCATCTGCTCCAGAGGGCTTGGATAACTTTGAGCTCGTCTGGGACCTCGTCGCATAGGTACATCTCTTCTTCGCGGTCGAGCACGAGCCAGGAGAGGGTGCCGAAAGGTTCGAGGGGAAGTAGTTGGAGGAGGTCGAAGAGGTAGGGGCCGCCTGGGCGGGTGGAGTAGTAGACGTCGGGCCCACCAAAGGTGGATTTCATGGGGAGGTAAGGCTGGCGGGCGGCGGGCCCGCGTCGGTTGGTGGAGGGAGCTGGGCGCGGGTATTGTGGTGGTCGGGGGAGGTGGTGGTGAGTGGGGAAAGTTTGTGTGGGGTGGGAGAAACGAAGGGAAGGGAGGGGGATGGGGCGGGGGAGTCTGATGGATGGGGTGGAGGTAGAGGTGGTCGGGATGGAAGGACGGCGAGGGGAAGCGGAGGGGAAGAGGTCGGCGGGGTCATTGCTGATTATGGGGCTAGAGGAAAGTGGAGTTAGATCGCTCAGAGTGGGGGACAATTCAGCTGGTGTGGTGGTAAGAATGTGGGGGTGATGTACAGATTGCGAGGGGATGTATGAATCTAAATCAGGTTTGTCTGAGTCTTCGTTGGTAGTGGTGGTAATGGTTAATTCTGGGATGAGGATGTGTAAACTCCAGCTGTATTGTTGTTGGGTATTATCTTCATTTGGGGTCTGGAGAATCCATTCGATAAATATGTCTTTATGGTCTTGGTCTAGATGGAATTGGAGCATTTCGCGGGTTGACAGTGTCCCGAATAGATCACAGAGGGGACATTGCCACTTTTCAAAATTGCGTTCGTACATTGCATTTGCGACGTGTTCGTAGCGGACGAGGAAGGGACCTTCTACTTCGTGATCGTTGGGGAGAGGTGTGATTGGGATGTTGAGAGACAGGCATCGGCTTTGGAACCCCCGGCGTAGATTTCGCACTAGGAAGGGGAGTTGACGGGCTTCGTGAAGGAGTATGGATGGGAGCGAGTAGAGCTTGAGAGAGATAAACAGCTTGTTTAGTGGGTCTGGTGTTGGTGACTTTGCAGGTTGTTCTTCAGCTGGTGCTTGACTTGGACGAGGAGAAATGGCAGGTGATACTGAGCTACTGAGTGTTCTTGGGTCTGGGATGGACTGGAGCAGGCGAGCTGCAAGTGATCCTTCATGCGTAATTTCCATTTCATGCTCGGATTCTGAAGTCGTCTGAAGCTCGTCTATCTCCTCTTCCTCTTCTGTTTTTTCCTCTGACGATTCCTCCTCCTCGGGCAGTGGTTCATGAATTGCTCGCGATTTGCGTGCAGCCGATTTGCTGGGATACAAGAGGACTCTGTAATCATTGAAAGGGATGAAAGCATATAGATGGATGTGATATACCTGTGCGAAGCGGAGACTTTTGACTGGATAGGGCGAGTGGCCCTTCCTTGGAATCTAGGTGAAGGCATGCGAACAAGGCCTTCTTTTCTGACAACCTTCATCCCAGGCAACATGAAAGAAGGGGGGACAGTTTGCACCTCCTGTGCTCGTCTGCGGAACATGGAAGCAGATTTAGGGGCGTGATACCTTTGCCGTACAGGAGGCTTGGCTTGTGCGGCAAGTTTGCTTGGACCTGCAAGGAGGTGGTAGTCATTAGCGCGTTTCGGAGGCGCCGGTTTTGGGAAAGTGGACGACGGGGAGGAGTGGAAAATCTTGGCTGGGATGTACTTTGTGGGTGCTGGTGTCATTCGGCTGATGCGCCGCTGGGACGGCCCTGGAAAGAGAACCTGCTTGCGGGCTTGGACATGGTTTTGAGGATGGATTGAGGTGGAAAAGGTTTATGTAGATTACCTTGCAAACCTCTGTCATGGCGGTATTGGAAATTGAAATTCTGATTGATATTTGAAATAAGTCTGCGAATAACAGATCACAAGTGGATAACCAAGGATCACAGACCCTTTGTTGTGGACCTTGTGGTACTTGTGGAACAGCGAAAGGGGTAGTATTACTACTACTAGTATTGCTTGGTTGATGCCGTCGATGATTGGGCACTAAAAAAACATTGAAAAATTATGAAAATATGATATTCTGGTGTCGCATACGTTTGTATAACGGCTGATTCATCAAATCTCTGAGAGAAAGACCAGAGTTTACTGGAAATATTGGGGGACGGTCTCGCTGATACGCCATGGCGGAGGAGTGATGAAGGATGCTTACGTGATCAAGGGCGCTCGAGGTGGTTGACCACGATTACCGCAGATTTCGCAGCGGCCTTGCCATGGTCGCCAGCCCCGCAAAACGCCTCCCCTTAGACGACCTAGAAGGTCAACCAGCCCCAAAGCGACATGCAACCTCATCTCCAGAGGAAGGCGAGCTCGACGACAACTCTCCGCTATCACCACACCCCTCCTCTTCAACTCTTCCGTCTTCTCTCAATTCTGCCCATCCCAAGTCCAGCCGTCCTGCAACAAGCAAGCCAAAGGTCCCTTTTCCATTCAAAAAGAAGGCTGAGCAGGTCAAAAATGGTGTCAATTCGAGTTCAACAGAGCTGAGCGATCCACCACAGTCTTCGTCTTTTCACCGGTCTTCTGACGATGACCGTCGGTTTCGCGATGCTGACGCGAGGAGGAGAGTTGGGAGGGGCACTGGGAGGCCAATGGTGTCCGATCATTGGGAGCCCCCAAAGTACGGTCGAGGTGAAGGTATGTCCTCGAGGTATTATCCTCAAAGATGGGACTACGCTAGTCGGGAACACCGGGACCATGACCGTGCCAGGTCGCCTCAATCAAACTATTCTCAGCCCCGCTCCAGATCTCCCTCATCACCTCCCCCCTCCGGCCAAAGAGAAAAACATCGGCTACCACACAGGTCTCCAGAACCAGCCTTTAGCCCACCCAGGCGGGATGACAGGTTTAGAGAAAGAGAACGGGAACGAGACAGGGAGAGAGAACGTTTTTCAGACTGGGATGCGGATAGGGACAGACGCTTTCGGGACGACAAGGACGACAGACATTACCCTCCAGATTGGGGACGCAATCCGCCTGATGATTCGGATAGGCATTACCGTCCTGACACCTACCGCCGTAGTGATGACCGCTCCTGGCCCCGTCGAGATGATTCATACGATTACGATCGTTCGTTCTCGAGATATGATGATAGAGGACACGACTATGACCGCGGTCGTCGTATGGATAGCTACAGACCTGCTTCTCCAGGTCGTTCAACCCGTTCTGTACCCATGTCTCCTGCCCAACCCCCACCTGCTCCTGCATCCCGTTCTCCCACTCCCCGCCCTGCTCCACTAGAACCTTCAGATGCTCCCGTTTCGCTGAACACACCCCCACCACCGTCCAAGTCCCCCCCTCCTGCACCACCCCCAGACCCTCGTTTAACAAAAAATGAAGAACTACCCGATTCACATCACGTAACAATATTAATGCAACGGCCAGGAGCACCGAAAGATATCCATTCACCCCCATCTATACTACCAGATGCACCGCTAAAACAGAGCGAGCCATTTAATAGTGTTGTGGATAAGAATAAGGAACGGAAAGAGTCTGAGCCTCCAAAGGTAAGGCCTGTGCGGACTCGAGAGATTGTTCGTAGATCTCGTAAAGAGGAGATGGAGGCTTATGGACGGACGTTTATCGGCTGTGGCAAACAATCTGACTATGAAGTCACCACAAAGCTTGGCGAAGGGACCTTTGGGTGGGTCTCGAGCACCGTTTAACTTTATTCTTAATCATTAATGGCCTACCAAAAGAGAGGTACACAAGGCGATTCATAAGAGTACCGGAAGATTGGTTGCTCTCAAGCGCATTTTGATGCACAATGAAAAGGAAGGCATGCCGGTGACTGCCCTGCGGGAGATCAAGATCCTAAAGGCTCTCAAGCACTCATGTGTTGTTGATATACTCGATATGTTTGTTGTGCGAAGTACGTCCCTGCCCACTCTATTCCATTCTATTATTAGGTTGCTAAAAGTAAGGACATTGTGTAGGCAACCATAAGGACCCGCTCTCGGTATACATGGTGTTCCCTTATATGGATCATGACCTTGCTGGACTACTCGAGAATGAACGTGTCAAGCTGCAACCTAGTCACATTAAACTCTATATGAAGCAGCTGCTTGAGGGTACCGAGTACATGCATCGGGTATTGTTCAACTCATGACCGTAACTTACTTTCATTTATTAACATTCCACCGTGCTTTGCTTTACTAAATGCAGAACCATATTCTTCATCGAGATATGAAGGCGGCGAACCTTCTCATCTCAAATAATGGCTCTTTAAAGATTGCAGATTTCGGCTTGGCGAGATCGTATGACCCAAATGTGGCTCGGGCGGGACTTGATTCGAGAGGGAGAGATAAACGATATACAAATTGTGTTGTGACGAGATGGTACCGGCCCCCAGAGCTTTTGCTTGGCGCGAGGCACTATGGTGGAGAGGTGGATATTTGGGGTATTGGGTGGGTGCTGATGCATACCGAAAACAGGAAGAAGCTGATTCTCTTATCACAAACAGTTGCGTACTTGGAGAAATGTTCTCGAGAAGACCTATACTTCCAGGGACGTCAGACTTGGATCAACTAGAAAAGATTTGGCAGCTATGTGGGACGCCAAACCAGCATACATGGCCAAACTACGATGCCCTGCCTGGATGTGAGGGAGTCAAGCGGTTCAGCCAACCGTATCCTAGGAGAATCAAGCAGGCATACGAGAGGTAAGTCGCGCGCCGCTGTTGCCGAGTGTTCCGTATTTTATTTTATTTTTTGCTGGATTACAAACGTGTGCCAATGCAAACTACATGCAGTGTTGGACCCGATACATGCGATTTACTGGAAAAGCTGTTGATATGTAACCCTCGAGAGCGGATCACTGCATCGCAGGCATTGGATCACGAGTATTTCTGGACGGACCCTCTGCCGGCGGACCCAAAGACGTAAATGGATAGTGTGCTATTATACTTTGAGTATTACTCATTCATTTGTGATATAGGCTGCCTGCGTATGAGGCTTCACATGAATTCGACAAGCGCGGGCACAGGAACCAGCACCCTCCTGGGGGCGGCGGCCCCCCACCTCATCACCAACCCCATCACCACCACCCACATCCTCATGCCAATGGCCCCCCACCCCCGTTCTACAACCGTGGTCCACACCTACATCCGCCACCTCCACCTCCAGGGCACTACCACCCACACCCACACCCTATGCACCATCCCGGACCGGGGCCAGGACCACTACCATTACTACCAGGACAAGCAGCGATGCACAGCAGTCATCCCCCAGGCCCGGGTCCGCATGGGTATCCGTATCACGGTGGACGTGGGCCGCCACCTGGGCCGCCGCCGGGTTATGGTGGAGGTGGACCGGGAGGACCGGGAGGGAGGGGACCAAGGCGACCACCACTACACCAGCAGCAGTTCCCGCCTGGAGCTGGTGGGCCCCTTGGTAGACCTGGACCGCCGCCACCGCCGCCGATGATGATGGATAGAGAGAGGGAGAGAGGAAGGGAGAGGGATGGGGATAGGCATTGGGAGCCACCAGCAGGAGCAGGGCTACCCCGCCCGCCTCATCTTCCGCCTAAGCCAGTTTTGCCGATGGGAGAGAGGGATGGAAGGGATGAGAGAGATGAGAGAGATGAGAGAGATGGGCGGAGAGGGGATAGGAATGGGTGTGTGGATAGTGGTGGCGGTGGCGGGTTGAATTATGGGTAGTACCAAGGTAGAAGTGCTAGGAGGAGGGGAGGGGCAGAGAGTTTTTCTTTTCTTTTAGTTTTCTTTCCTTTTTTTCCTTTTTTTCTTCTCAACAATCTTAAACAAGAACCACCATCGTACATTGCTAACTAGTTATATTGCATATATGTAGTATTTTCTGTCATGCACTCTCTTCCTCTCTCTTTTTTTTACCTGTCCTTTTCCCCGTTTGCAGTTTGTTTTGGTACAGTACTGGTCGCAATGCAATGCAAGCAATCATGTTTTATACAATAGTGATGTACTGACAGATGTATAGGTGTGGCGTGTTGCAAGGTATATAATACGGATGGGCCAAGGACATACTGTACAGGAACGGGATATAACCAAGATTCCTAAAAGGGAGAAGCCCTGAGCTATGGCTTCAAAACGACCCCAACGCCCTTCTCCGCCAACGAAAGCATGAACCCAAAACACGAATCCATAATCTCCACGCTCCGCCACCCAGACCAAATCTCAACGTACCCAAGCGCCGAGACATGCCTTCGGGTCTTGTACTTGCTGCCATTACTGCTGTTTCCCGGCAGCCGCCGGTTATTCTCCCGCTTGTTAAGCATCTCAAGCATCGCGGCGACGTCGCGCTCGCCGCGGAAGACCACCCTCGTTAGTCTCCCTCCGAGCTTGCACGCTGACACTTTTGTTATGGTGTCTGTGTCGAAGATGGCTGTGCCTGGCAGATCGACGTCGCTTAGCATAGGCCCGTTAGCTAGGAGGCGCCCGATGTGAATCGAGCGGGAGGTTCGTCCAATTTTGAAGAGCGTGAGGTTTGGGAGGTTGAGTCGCTCGGAGAGCGCGGTGCAGATCCCGTCTGACCACGCGAGTGCATTGCCATCTACGGATAGAGCGTGGAGTTTGGGTGTTCGGATTGAGTTGATGAGGTTGCCAAAGCACTCTCCGTGTTTAAATTTAAGCTCGAGAGACTCGAGGTGGGTTAGGATGACGTCTAGCTGTGGTGCCGCCCACTCGGTGGTGGTGGTGGTGGTGGTGGTGTGATGTGGCTCAGAAACGTTGAGTTGACATACTTTGAGTTGAAAGGTCTGCCGCAGAGCATGGAGACACTGTTCGGGCGGCATGGGCACCGCAATCATGCTGAGTGTGCGTAAATTGTGCCAGGGGAGGGGAATGTCATGTGAGTGCACATAAACCTCGACTGGATTTCGTTTGGAGCTTGGGCATATCGTAAACTCGCGCAGCTGGGGGAACTGGGGATTGATGTTGGCAGTGAAGAGGGATGGGGTTGGGAAGCAGATCCCATAGTCGACAAGGGAGATGTGCAGCGTCTCGAGGTGTGCTACCGATTCATTCTTGATATCAGATAAGTGGTGGATTTGATGAGTCAGGATGTAGAGATTGATAGTCTTGAAATGGTAAGGGGATAGCAAGGCACGTACCCACGCTGCGTCGTGGTGTGGGTAATGGTGCACGTCGGCGACTAACGTTATGAGTGAATTGCCGGCTCGTGAAAGCCAGTGCTTCGCGAGATTCAGGTGGACAGGGTCGGACGCATTGAGATGGACGCGGTTCCAGAGCTCGACGGTGTCGAGGGCGACTTGCCGCCACGCGGAGCATACGTGTGACAGTACGACTTGGGGCAGCACCTGGGCTTTACATGGAGGCAGACGCACGACAGCTTCTCCTACGCAAAAATCAAATATGTACTGAATAATATCCTTTGGAAGCTTCTTGTATGGGGCCAACGCTCTTTTGTACCGATTAAGCTGGTCACGAAGTAATTTTTGCTCCTCGAGCAGGGCTTGCTTCCGATGTTCCAACCCTGAAAGTTGCCAGGCAACACGGCCCAGCGCATGCTCAGTGTCCGTAATAGATCGCAAGATCACCCGAGTGGCGGTGTTTGAGTAGACTTCGTAGTTGGCGCGACCGACTTGGGATAGGTCGACGACGTTCATCTTGGTGGCTTCGTGGTGGCCAGTTAGACGAACACCTGTCTGAATGGACGAAGTGCTATGTGTTTATCACTGCAGCAAAGGGTTGTAAGAAACAGGGTCTTTTTAGTTTGGGCCGCGGGGAGAACATTTTATGGTGACTGCATGCCCCGCGGTGTTGGGACTAATGTCCGCTGTGGCTGTAATACCACTTGCTATAAACTGTGTGAGTCAATGATGGTGCATTTTTAGTACAGCTCAACTGTTTTGCCACTCATCGACAATGTTCCAATTATTCTTCAATGACCCTGGTCTGATTACGTGCACACTGGAAGTTTAACTCAGATGACGAAAGCCGATTAGTGTCCGCTAAACGATGAATTTTGGTCGTTCTAAGCTACGCACACGGTAATGCGGAGATGGCGGCAAACCAAAAGTGACTAGCTCTCCAGTGGTTTGATCGGCACTACTCTATCTCCAATTAATCACAACATTGGCACCTTTTGCCCTCAGGGAGGATGCCAGCTTCAGGCTAGATGTCATATCTGATATGCAATTTTCCCCAGACCGGATTTCAAGGTATTTGAGAGCACGAATTGAAGGACAACGGTTCCTGTAGGCCATTCGTTCGATAAATATTCGGAGTGTCCATTGCGCTGTGGGACCCTTTTAATACAACCCTGGTAAGTTTTGGTCAGAGTGCCCCTGTGCCCCTGTTACAAATCCCGCCAAAATTGTTTCATCAAGTGTGGCGGATTCTGGGAGCTCCACGCACACGTAATGGTGGGGCACTCATAAGCAACAAGTTGGCATTGAGGGAATGAGAGGTATTATCAGTCTTGAATATTATGATCTGCGAGAGATTGAGTTTTTACACCATGAATGTATACATATTCTCCAACCAAAGCAAAGATTTGCCTCGAATGATGAAGCTATCTAGTGCTGGTGTTATCAAATGAGATGAAAGAGGGCTAGCATCCGCGCCAGTTCTGATAACCAAATCCAAACGCTTCAGGTGCTGAAGTACAGCGTCATCTGGGGGCATTGGCTGCTCTGAAGTCGAAAGCAGACTCCGACTGTGCACTCTTCAACCACAGTACATTGGTGCAAGACTTGTAAACAGTTTTCAGGTGGGACTGAAATGCTAACCATATCCAAGAAGCGAAGGCTATGCCATGGTAAAACAAGAAGTTTGAATCTTTAATTTGAACCTCCCGGCGACCCTTGAAGCCTGGGTTGAGGGCAAAGTATTTGAACTGTTAAAACCGAACTGAACTGTTGACTGAAATGACGGGATATTAGCAATAGGTTCAGCAAATGATAGATGTATTTTCTCCGAATATAAAATGGATTCTTCCTTAACACGAATAAGTCGTATATCTGCGTTTGTGAGAGATTCCGAGCTAGGGCCCTGAGGCGATATAGAGATAATAATATCGCCACCCATGGTTTCGTCTTGATATACACGTGCATATCAACGGCCATCGTTATGAGGGACTTGCCAGAGCGTGAGAGCCATTCCTTTGCGATGACCAGGTCGCGGTCGCGTCATATCCCTATACACACACGATTCCAGAGTTCAATGGTGCCCAGTGCCACTTGCCGCCACACGGGGCATATGTGTGTCAATGTGAGTTCAACTGGACTCCCATGTCTAGACAGGAAGACAGGGTCCTAGCTCGTCAGTACAGCTAATGAAGATGCACTGTAGAATGTCCCTTGACAAATTTCCTGTAGCATGCGACTGCCCTTTTATATCGATCAAGCTGACGCTGTAATGCTCCTTGGTCTCTGAGAAGAGCTTGTCTTCGAGATTCCAGCTCTGAAGTTCACTAGCCAGACCGGCGAGGACATGCTCCGTATCGAATATTGCTTGCGATTGTCGATGTCTGAATAGCTTTCATGATTGAGGTGACCGACTTGAGCAAGGTTTTACCTCTATGTTTGTTCTAATATGGCATGAGAGGAGGCACAGGAAGGTCGTGTTCAGGGTCGTGTTCGATGTCCACAGTGGGTGATTTTACCACGCAACTCTTGCCACCAGCATCAGTCTCAATTTCAGGCTTTGATATATTGATATTTACCAAGACAAACCTGCCGCAGCGTTCAAGAAGTCACCCACCTATGTTTCTCCTTTCCCATACTCGAGTTTCTAGCCCTTTGTCACTGGCAGTCATCGCTTGCCGCCAGGACTTGAAGCCCTCACTGCTTCCAACTTTTCTTTGAGGCCCCAGAAATTCGGGTCTGGTATTCACTCTCGTACCAGCGTTAAAGCGGTATTTCATGGGCACATCTAATGATGTTCGTGACAAGGAAACCCATCAAAGCAAAGACATGCAGACAGCAGTTGCCTCGACTCGGATGAACACGCAAGGTGATCCATCCTCCATACGTTGGATCTACTGTATCTCCCTCAAGGGCTCCCTACATTCCTCTCTTTATTCAGTCTATCCTCTATCCGCTACCTTCCTGGCCTAATATTTTCTTACTTCACCAATATGACCTTTTTTTCAAGGACCCTTTAATCGTCAGCCGTAGAATTACATCGAGCCAGCAACCACTGTTTCCACGAGAACCAATCTTTCCTTCTAAGACACGCTTATTCAGCTACCATGGGTTGATTCTAACCTGATGATTTGGGGCATATGAGGGCTTGTAGTCAATGTCAACATCAGGGACAAGGCTGTTTCAGGCTTTGATAATTATCATGTCAAACCTGTGTCAGTCTATCATGTGGCCTTTTCACCCACTTATTAATAGCTTGAATACCATCGCCCATCATCTGCTGAATACAGCCCACTCGTATGTGCCCGTCCTCAATCATTGCCAGTGTGCGCTGACTTGAAGCATCTTACAGCTCTCCCCTATGGTTCACTCTGCAACTCCCAGCCTCTCTACAGATACATTGGATAATATTCCCGTACATTTACCTCCAGAACTCCTCAGAACTATCTTTGCCCTTGCGACCGACAAAAAATTCAACCTGACTCAGGATTTTACGAATGATGACCGGATTCGCCTGTCGCACGTTTGCTCTTCCTGGCGTTCTGTCCTGTTAGGAATGAAGGAACTATGGAGTGACATGGTGATTGACTTAGAAGCACACCCTAGGATACTTGCTGTCGCCAGTCGATTCTTGTCAAGAGCGGATGGAGTCCCATTGTCCATATCTGTCCGAATGAATGGGGCCGCGAATTACGCTCCTCGAGACCCCTCTGCCGATGAGTTCATTGACAAGATTATCCTCCCTTACGCAGCATTCACGCAGAGTCTGCGACTCTATGTTCCTTTCCGATACATTTCGATGTTGCTCACGCTGCCCTTTGCGCTATCTTTTCCCATTCTTGAATCCCTCTCCCTTCGTCAAGCGTCATATGGCATCCTTTCTCAAACGGCTATTCCTACTACCCCCCATCTCTCCTTCCCGAGGCTCCACACTTTTGAGTTTGGTGCTCGCCTGCCTGAGCATAAAAGCCTTCTCGAAGTTCCGCAGCTAAGCTTCATTCAGTGGACACAAATAACGACGTTAATGATCAGGCGGCACATTGCGGCGAAAACAGCCTATGACATACTTGCGACTTGCACTGGCCTCAGGACATTGTGGGCAAACCTGAACTCCATTGATCCGGACGAACGAGCAAGGCTGTATGGCTCTCCTGGGTTGTACCTGCCCCATCTTGAGCGTTTGCACATTCGGTTCTGTACTTCTATGGGGTTCTCCTTATTCCTTTCCCTGCTCAATCTCCCCTCTATCCGGGACCTTGCATTGAAGGAGACTGATGGGAATGGCCTTGGTTGGTCATCTGTGTTGGATGATTTTCTGCTTAACCGCTGTGGTTCTCACCTCGAGAACATCTTCATCAGCAACAGCCGATACGACGATGAACTAGAAGCAGTCGTTCCCGGAGAACGCCAGTTCTTTCTTCAAAAACACGCGCTGACGCTACGCAGGTTGTCCGTCTCATGTCTTCCCCTCACTGGGGGCCAGACTGTCCGACAGCTGATCTCCGGAGAAATGTGCCCACAATTAGAAGCCCTGTCGCTAAATCTGTGTCCTATTGACGATCCTTTTGAACAACTCGACTACGTCCTATCAGCGGTCAAGGACGTGCGGAGCGAGGGTAGGCAACCCCCTGTGAAGGACCTCTACCTTTATAATTTATGCCTCCATCCTACTATCAATAAAGCGATCAGCACACGGTTCGACTCCCAGCTGAGAAAGATACGGAAATGCGGATGGCGTAATTTTGTTTCGCACATATATGACTGTTCGAGCTGTGCCCATGATCCCCAAGTGTTTGAATCTGATTGGTTTGGGTATTCTGCTTAATGTGTATGATTCATGGTTGCTATAGTTGGGACGCTGTGTGTCGAATCGTCAAATTGTAAAATCCTAGAGCTTTCAGTAATCAACTCGTTTGGTGCAGATACTAAACACCAACTGCTCATGGCACTGACCCGGGCGGCTACCTGGACTTGAATGGACGTAGATCTGCTACGAAGGGATTTAGCTGATTCCCCAACTCTAAGTCACTTAACTTTTGGATGCATTCCGTATTCTTACCACCAATTTTCAACTTGTTCACACCAACGAATATGTATCAATTATCCATGTTTATAAATGTATGATAGTATTGTACACATGGGTATAGAAGGATACAGGTACCTAAGGGCTATAGCGCTACATGCCAAAATTGGCCCCAGAGCAAATACGTGGTAAATGAGGTGAATCCGCAAAATCAACCGAAATGGTTCAACCATGAAAAGAGAAAAATGAAGAGATGGAAAGAAAACTGAAGAAGCATCAGAAATATAAAGTTATGAAATAAATTTAACCAAAATTTTGACCGCCTTTCAACCATGATCCAGCATTCTGCGAGGTGCGTTCACTGGACGTGAAGCAGCAGGATGAGAAGCAACCTCAGCCATGGAATAGAGTTTTCGTGGGATTATTTTTTGTATGAACCGATGTTTCAGGGCCATTTTTGTGTTTCTGCCTTTCTGGACCGTTGACAGGATTCTGAAAGTTTACAGACTTAAGTGTTGATGAAACAGTAGGTCGGCGGACGCCCTCGGTCGGACGTGGTGTTTGACGTCTTGCTGAAATGACAACAGGGCTTTTTGGGCACGGGCCCTCACGCTTGGGGGTTGGTGGAATGTTATTCTCTTTCTTCGACAATGGTATGCGGCGGTGGTGCCTGTCAAGAGAATTATTGGGCCGTGCCTTCTGATCCACGCCCGAGGAAGCCTGGCGAGCGTGCCTTAAACCTAGGACAGGCGAAGCCTCCAGGATTGGCGACTGCTGTGATGGCCGTTTGGTAGTCAACGGAACATTACTAGTGATGTCTGTGACTTGCCAATAGAGTCGTTTGATTCTTCTCCCTTGTCACTCTGGAGAATAACTTGTAATCCTGGCATGACGTGCTGTACTGCCACCATATCAGGTGCCTTGGCTACTGCAGGTGATGCGACACGCCAGAGAGAGGAAGAGGAAATTGGTCAAGTATCGAACCAAACGACTGAGATGCAAAAATTAGAAGGAAAGGCGGACGAAGGATAAATGAAGAAAACGAACACTACCGCTCATGCCCGATGATCCATTTTGACTATCATTGCAGGGAATAGCTTGAATAACAACTTCGCCTTGACCAGATGGGGAGAATGCTAGAGGTGGGACATCAGCTTTGCTCATAAACGATTCATCTACATTGTCGAGTTGAGGGAGAGCATGATCAAAAAATTGAGTGGTGATGGCTCCTGCAGTAGCCATTGCCGAGTCATTTGTGAGAGATAACCGTGGAGGCAGAAAGCTGTCGGCTTAAGTTCATCGAGTCGTCACCTTGGAGAAGTGTGCGCCCAGGAATGTATGGCCGAATGGTACAGGTAGAATCGGCAATAGATTCATTGTCAGGAGAGACCGAGCGACCACTGAAATTCGCAGCCGCTGAAATTATGGACCTGATAGTCGATCTAGAGCGAGGTCGAGAAGGGGTACCAGGGACAGTGTCCTTTAGTTTAGACATGAGTTCAACAGAACCGGAGGCATCACAGAGTGGTAGAGGCGAAGCTGGTAATATGTCAGATAGCTTTTGGTGAGTACTACGTGGGCACTGACAAGCTCGCCTTGCTCTGTGAGGATATTCGCCAGCTTTGAGCTTCTCAAGCAGATCGTCAATCACATTCTCCTCCTCAGGCCCTTCCTCGCAGGGGCAGGTATCGGGAACAGGAGAAAGTGACAAAGAGGACATGCCAACGGACACTGCATTCTGACTCTCAGGTTTCATATGAGCAATCATTCTCCAGAACTTGCATTCCGCCTGGGATTCTATCAACTGTCCCTGCAGAGATGCGCATCTCTCGATGGCCACAACATAAAACTCAGGAGATCGATCGCCAACAGCAGCCATAATCAGAGTAGCCCAAGGTGAATTCTGTTTCTGGGATGCTTCCTTGATGGACGCGACAATGGCAGCATCCGCAGCTTGTCCAGACCGGATCTCTCTGTAGGCACGCTTGAGCATAGGTTCATATAGCTTTATGGCAACCATCGCAGAGGTGAAACGATGTAACTTAGTGAGCTCCCGATCTTTCATTGCAAGGCAGTCATGCATTTCTTGTTCTGTCGCCTCGGGGTGCTTGCGAAGGTGGGTATTCGACATCTTTTCGGCATAGTAGTCAATTTTGAACCTCATAAGCTCTTCAATGTTCATTTTTGCCTCGAGTCTAAGAACCTGATGTCATCCTTGAGATGCTCTAGTTTAATCCTCAATCTAGATGATTCAGCCTGTAGCTCGCTGTTGTTATCGGCGTCTGATGCTCCAGTGCCAGATTGCTCAGCGCCGGAGACTGAATGTTTACGGAGATGTGTCTTGAGGAAGGTAATCTCCTCTTTGAGTTTTGCGTTTTCATTCTCAGCTGCAACGACACGTTCCTTGAGCTCTGCCACCTTGACTTTAACATTGCTGGGACCAGACTGTCGAGTAGTAACAGCCAGAGACGGTAGGCAAGCTACAGGAGGCTGAGATTCAGCAACAACTTCAACGGGCCCAGGCAGCACCTCGACGTCAGCGGTCTCCTTGATTTCACTTTCAGTAACCACGTCGTGTTCCTGGGGCTCTATGGTCTCGACGTTATCTGGATGTTGTTGAGAGGTGATAGGTTGAGACTGCGTGCAAGATATAGGTGCCTGAAATTCAGCGACAGTTTTGAGAGACTCAGGCAGCACCACCAGATCAGAAGCCTCCTCGGGCTTGATTTCATGCTCAGCTGCACATACGTTTTCCTTGAGCTCCGCCACCTCGACCTCGTCTGGTAGCTGCTGATCAATAATGGCTTGAGACGGCGAGCAGGCAGGTAGAGTCTGGAATTCAACAACAGCCTCCATCGGCCAAGGCAGTGGAGGTGGCGAGACAATGCATGTCGATACCAGTACTGGTGCAGAAACAGTCTTCAGACTGAGCCTGACTGGTGATGAAGAAACACGCGATGACTTAGAGCGCGGCGTGAATTCTTCAAAGCGAGAAGACACGCCGTGCAGGTTAGCAAGAGAAACTGTTTGAAAGCCAGAAGGCGAAGAACGCGCTTCTGTTGTCTTAGCCTTGAAGCAGGCCGGGAACTCTTCACTGAACCGAGATGGTCTGCAAGGCAGGCGCCGGTTGAGTCGTCGTGGCGGGGACATTAGTTGCTTCACGCTTCTTCACCTTGAGAGACAAGGAGAAGAGAGAGAATGACTTAAGGAGCGGTATACCAATGCCGTTTGCTACTTGGCAAAGGTGGCACAGAATATGTTTTCTATGTAGCAGGTTGCGGAAGAGAAGATAGATGGTAAAGGCAAGCGGATTTTATAGGCGGGATTTCAACGACCAGCGATCGTGTATTGGGACACAGCAACAATAAAATAGATTTCCTGGCTTCAACACAAGCAATTTCGGTGATATTTGGTGCTCGCCATGGCGCCAAGTGTAAGTAGGCATTTGACGTTAGGTTGATCCATTTTACGGGCAATTCGGCAATGGAAGGGCGTTCCAAATCCAGAATACTGGCTTATTGACCCAATGACGTCAGGCTTTTCCGCATAAAAGTTACAAAGTGTAAGTAAGTGAATCAGACAATACATGCCATTACAACGAGAAACTCCCAGGATAAGCTGAACAAATCCTTTTTGTTATCTTGGAACCCAACTTTCATGACTTCATTTCTTAAATGGGGGGTTAGTTCGCCGTGATGGTGGCTTACTGAATCAATGTTCCTGGTCTTTACACCAGACTGGAGACAATTTCGACACGCCAAGGTTGGCCAAAACGCCTTCTTGTCACACTATGTGTTACGGCACGTATGTCACTTGCAGCGTGACAGACAGCCCTTACACATTTTATTCGCCAAGGACGCTGGGTCATAACGTTATGTCGCGCTCATATGCCTGCGGTTGTAATCACGAATGTTCAACGCACTTGAAAGACAAGGGATGATCTCAAATTATTTGTTGCACTCTCGTCACGATCTTGCTTTCCGAAACAATGGCATGAAACTGCATAGAACCGCCGCCTGTGTCTCCTTGGTTGCTTAGTCTCTACTGAGAGACTAGAGTCTATGAATTTGACTTGTAGATATCGAGCAATGGCCTATATAATGCATGCTCTTGTGTTGATTGGCAGCCAGACTCGTGGATTCTTGCACACCGCTCTTACTTCTGTGATATTTGAATTCCACTCTGCAATGCTCTACGCCGTCACTGCTCTTGCTCTTGTTTCCCTCATTCCTGCTGCCGTGGCCAATGGCGGTAGTACGACTTACGACGCTCGCGTTAGTTCTCGTGACCAACAGAACCTCCCGGCTCATCAGGTCAAGATCGCTCATCGCCATTCTATATACGTTCATTGCAAACCTGGAGACAACTGCGATGATGGTAAGCACCTTCTGCCTGAGTTTCGTTTATTTATGTGTCGTCTTCTGCATAGTGATGGTGCTTCCTGTAAACTCCCCTGATTACAAAGCCCTCAGTCAACGTGCCAGGCAAAGCAATACTTACTCTCGGTTCCGCGCTCGCCAGAACCAACAGAACCAGAATAATCAAAACCAAAATAATCAGAATCAGAATCAAAATCAAAATAACCAAAACCGAAATAACCAGCAGACTTCAAACCCAAATGGCGTGAACCAGAACCAGAATAATCAGCAGACCTCGAATCCGAATGCCGTAAACCCGAATCAGAATAACCAGCAGACCTCGAACCCGAATGCTGTGAACCCGAACCGGAACAATCAACAAATCTCGAATCCCAACTCGGTCAACCAGAACCAGAATCAATGCCCAAACCAGACCAACCAGCAGACCTCGAATCCCAATGCTGTTAATCAGAATCAGAACAACCGTAACCAAAATCAGAACCAACCGACTTCCAATCCTAACACCGTCAACCAGAACCAGAACAACCAGAATCAGAGTACGTAGAAACATCACGATTCGTTGACACGTACTTGATAACATCCTCATAGATCAAAATCAAAACAATCAAAATCAGAACAGTATGTCTTGTATGATGTTTTTTGCTTGCTCACTTCATGCTAATCGCGGTTCAGATCCCAACCAGAACCAGAACCAAAGTACGTACAACTAGTGAATGCAGTAATTTAACTGTGTAACCGACGAATACAATTTTGTAGACCAAAATCAAAATCAGAACAATCAGAATAACCAGAACCAGAACAACCAAAGTATATTACACTCTCTATTATATGGCTAGAGTACAATAATTAACGTGCCATTCCAGACCAGAACAACCAAAACCAAAATAACAGGAATCAAAGTACGCCGCCCTCTCCAAAGCTATATTGAGCTGTAATAACTGATGTACTGTACTGAACCAGACCAGAACAACCAGAACCAGTGCCAAAGTACGTCATGCCATGAGATTATGAATGCTTCCCTCATGACTATTCATAGATCGGAACCAGCAGCAGCAACAACAAGAGCAACAACGTCAGCAACAGCAACAAGAACAACAACGTGAACAGCAACAACAGGAGCAGCAGCGTGAACAACAACAACAGCAACAACAACAACGGAACCAACGCCGTTGTATGTCATCTTGCCTGCGTTGCGTGCCAATGAGACTGACTTCATATCACAGCTCCTCAAACCGGCCAGAATCAGAACCAAAGTATGCATACTAAAGAAAAACACCCGATTGAACCTGTAATGACCGATGTCATCAACAGACCAGAACCAGAACCAAAATCAAAACCAGAACAATCAGAACCAAAACAGGAACCAAAGTACGTCATTGCGTGGAAGATGACAGTCGGCTAGCGGGACTAACTGATTGTTTAGACCAGAATCAGAATCAGAACACATCAAACCCTAATGCTGTAAACCAGAACCAGAGTACGACCAATGTTGTCAGTGTGCTTGGTTCATAAAACTGACGATGCATTGTAGACCAGAACAACCAGAACTGCAACCAGAACCAGCAAACCTCCAACCCCAACGCCGTTAATCAAAACCAGAATAACCAGAATCAACAGACCTCCAACCCCAATGCCGTAAACCAGAATCAAAACAACCAAAACCAGAACAACCAGAATCAGCAAACTTCCAACCCCAACGCAGTTAACCAAAACAACCAGAATCAGAACAACCAACAGACGTCCAACCCCAACACTATCAACCAGAACCAGAGTAAGCTGAGGCAGTCTTCGTATGAACTTTTGAATGAATTTCTTACGTCTACCCCAGACCAGAACCAGAACCAAAACAATCAAAATCAAAACCAGAACAACCAGAACAGTAAGTATCGGCCAGTGACCAATATTTTCGTCTGGCTCATGATGTCAAACAGACCAGAACCGTAACAACCAGAACCAGAACCAGAACCAACGCCAGGCCCTGACAAGTAATGCCGCTTCCGTCAAAGCAACTGCTAAGAGTTTGACAGCTACGGCTGTTGGTTTGTTAGTGTTCTTTGCTTTCCTCTAATTCCTCCATGTTTCCTCCATATTCACGTTACTACAAAGAGCAATGGACTCATTCCCACTAATTACATCCCTATATCTATGATAGGTAGTGAGATGGACCCTTTGATTTACAATCATGCAAAAAGTAGACGATTAGAGGGGTCATAGGTTCTCTTATTAATATCTTGACTTTCCATACTTTGACGAATATCAATGACAACTGTGACTTCCCCTGTGTTGCACGCTATCTCAACTTCATGTCCCATGTTTTTCAATTGTCCCATCTTATCATCAAGATAACAACTGATGTTGTTGTACTGGTCAGTGGCAGTGTGGAAAAAATTCGCCCTTGGTTTTGTACTCTCCCGTTACCAACTCGCTCACACTGGGAGTCTCGAGTTTCGTCTCTCTCTTGAGTACTCCTTGCCGCTACTCTGTCAACATGAAGGGCGCTCTGCAGCTTCACAAATCCTTTCGTATGGGAGTGTTAACCATTGGTTCAGTCTAGTATGAAAAATTGCCAGGCACTTCGGGCTCTGATTACTACTATCCCGGGGCTTTTATGGCAGGTGCCCCGTGGCCATCTCTTTATCAGTCATTCATCGCTAAAACGTTCTTCAATCAGCTCCTCGTCGACTTTGACTCGCAATAGTCAACCTCCCCATCTGATCTCATGGACGAAACGGGATTAAATCATACTGTTCACCTTCCTCCTGAGCTGTTTAGAATCATCTTTAGCTTTGCTGTCGGTGATAACAGGTTCAAGATGTCTGACGGCTTTATGAACGATGAACGCATCCGCCTTTCACATGTTTGTTCTTCTTGGCGGTCTATACTGTTCGGAATGAAGGAGCTTTGGAGCGATATCGTGATATATATGGAGGCACATCCTATGGTGCTTGACATTGTTGCTGAGACTTTGTCAAGGGCGGAGGGAGCAGCCCTGACTATTGGTATCCAGATGGCTCGACTCGAAAACCACAATCAAAGCCAGTATGACCTCATTGGCAGGGTTATTATTCCCTATGCAGCATCAATTCAAAATCTACGACTCTTTGTCCCATTTTATTATCTTGAAGCCCTGCTCACGCTACCATCTGCGTCTTTCCCGATCCTTGAATCTCTTTCCCTTCGACAGTCATCCTACGGCGTAATTACCCAGTCGACCAAATACAACACACCTGCTCCTAGTGTTACCTTCCCACGACTTCATGCTATCGACTATGGTCTCACCGTTATTGACCTTGCAAAAATCCTTGGTATTCCAGATCTGAGCTTCATTCCGTGGATCCAATTGACAACATTCACATCACCACGGTGGATCACGGCGAAGGGAGCCTATGACGTCTTCGTAGCTGCACCAAATCTTAAGACAATGAGGACAAGCTTCGACGCTATAGGTCTGGAAGAACAACGAAGGTTATCTGGTCTTCCTATGCTAGACCTACCTCACCTTGAAAGCCTCGATATTCGTTTCTGCGGTTCTCATGGATTCCAACTATTCCTTTCCCTATTCAACTTCCCTTCGATACGAGACATCACGTTTAGGGAGACCACAGAACAAGGCCTCGGCTGGTCATCGGAGTTGAACAACTTCCTGTTTAACCGGTGTGGGTCCCAGCTTGAAAACGTTTTCGTCGTCAGCCGCAAAGTCGGCTCCGAGACAGAGCGGTTTGATCCTGATGCATATCAATTGTTCCTTCGCAAACATGCACGAACGTTGCGCAGGTTATACGTCCCGCATCTTTCTTCTCGCCATGATGATGGAACTGTGCTACAGCTGATGTCAGGAAAAATGTACCCACACTTGGAATCGTTGTCGCTGAATCTATGTCACCTCGAAGATCCTTTACACCACTTGGGAAATATTCTCAAAGCGATGGTGCATCTGGAGAGTCAAGGAAACAGATTGACTATCAAAGATCTTTACCTGTACTCTCTCAGCGTAGGTCCGGAGTTCGATGATAGGAATGTGAAGCTTAGATCTCGATTGAATGACATAGAGTTCTATAGATGGCGCACATTTGTTTCGCGGGTGTATGACTGTCCTAGTTGCGCACATGATCCTGAAGATTTTGAAGATGACTGGTTTGGGAAAAACTGCGAATAGATGTGTCTGTCATATGCTGTATCACTATCTCTGTAAATTTACAAATGATGGTGCCTTGAATGTTAATGTCATGGCGGCTCCCTGCGGTGCCGTTCGTCCATTCTTAATGCGAGTCAAACAATATGCATTTATATTCTTCCTTCAATGGGCTGTCTCACTTTCATCCAATTACATTAACTTCAATTCTATGGTACGTAACTTGAGCATAAATCTAAACACTCTCAGTTAATTAATATTGTCTCGAACAGAAGGTTGAGTCACCTCCCCGCGTTCAGCAGTTGGAACCAACCGATCCTCTGGCACACACGGCCCATATATCGGTCTCCCTGATGAACTTCTACAGGCCATATTCTGTCTCTCGATGGAAGATTATAAACTCATGGTCTTACACAGGATTGTAGAATGGGTCTCCTGCCCATCTGCACGTCCTGGAGACGAGCAGCTTTAATCACAAGCGATCTTTGGAGTGCCATAGTTATCGAGCTGGAAGCAAAGCCTGCGTATACATTGGCACTGGTAGACAAGATCCTATCCAGGGCTGGTGGTGCACCTCTGTCCATCACTGCTTGTATGAGTACTTTTCAGAATCGCGCCTTGAGCAGTCTTTCATCTGATGAATTTATAAACAAAATAATTCCGAATTACTGAGTGATTTCTTGCTCAATCGGTGTGATCAGCATCTAGAGCATCTGTTCGTTGCTAGTTCCCTTCTCGACAGCCCCCGGTACAGCTCTGAAGGATTAGAACGAGTGGTCGAAAAGTACAGCTCTACTTTGAAACGCCTGCATATGCCCCTATTTCCCTCGAGCCTTTCACATACCTTTGTCCAGAGCTTGGTTGCGCGGGAGCTTTGTCCACAACTAGAGTCGCTCTCGCTGGATTTATGCGAGTATTGGAGTGGAAATGACCGGATCAAGAACATCATAAATGGGGTTGAAAATGCCAAGGGAAAAAGGACGACAGCCTGTACGCAGTCTGTACTTCTTGGGGGGGTATATACCGAGTTCTTCTTCCCTGAACTACTTGAGAGCTGAACTGCGGACGTTTGAGCGCGGTTCATCGTACATTCCTCGCTTTGATATGGGAATTATTGAGAAGCAGTGGTTTGGGTATTTTCTGATCATGTTGGTTCCATCTTCACATGTGTTGTACAGCTATTGCACTTACTCTATATCTTGTTAGACACTGGCAGCCATATCATGATATAACTTGTTTCGTATATTTGGATAAAAAGTTGGTGCCTTGGTTGAGGATGTCTGTCAATATCACTGTCAATCATATCACGGCTCCGCAAACCTTACTATATACTTCATGAACGACATGGATTGAGTCAGCTACTTCGGAACAAGACACATTTAAGGCGTTCCTCACTGGTGCGCTATCTTACTCCAGCTACATTCACTCAAACATGGTGGTACGTAACATTAGACTACCAGTCATCGTGATATACATCAATACTCAATTATCTTACAGAAAGTTGGGCCACCTCGAGCCCCAAAATTGGAACCAACCCGCTCACCGGCAAACCAGAGTCATCGGGCACAGCAAGATGGCATCCTCGTCGCTTATGTGCACCTCCCAAATGAACTTCTAGGGATTATATTCTGTTTCTCGATGGAAGATCAAAAGCTCGAGATACCACACGACCTAGGCCAGGACTGGAGGATGGGCCTCCTGCGTGTCTGCTCGTCATGGAGGCATGCTGCTCTGGCCACAAGCGATTTGTGGAGTGACATAGTTATTGACCTGGAAGCCCAACCAACGCGTATATTGGCCCTAGCCAACAAGATTTTATCCAGGGCTCATGGTGCATCTTTGTCAATCACTGCTCGCATGAATGGATTTCAGAATCGGGCTCCAAAGAATCCATCATTCGATGAATTTGTTAGCAGGATCATTCTCCCATTTGCATCTTCCATACGTGCGCTCAAGCTATTCGTGACGTTCCCATTTATAAAATCTTTTCTGTCGCTCCCAAGCACCATGGACATAAATTTTCCCAATCTTGAGCTTCTGTCAATCCGTCAGGCAAGTTATGGCATCATAACCGAATCTAGCCTCAAATTCAACATTCAGAAACTGTCGCTCCCTCGGATTAAAGTACTCGAACTTAACCTACACACGCCTCGGCTCCCCAAAATCACTGAAACGCCTCTAGACTTTGTTCACTGGTCACAAATTACCACTCTAGTAATGCAGAGGCCGATATCTGTCGAACTGTGCTATGATATACTATGCACTTCCCCGATGCTCGAATCCTTCAGCGTGTACATGGAACAGATTCCCAATCGTGCATCTTTGGAGGCTTTACCAAGGTTGACACTATCTAGTCTTTCTCGCCTCCACATCCGATTCACCTACCCTGACTTCCATCTGAGTTTCCTGTCGCGATTCACTTTCCCCTCGATCCGTGACCTTGCACTCAAGGAAGAAAAGATTGGATTCGGTTGGACTGTGTTCCTCAGCAATTTCTTACTCAATCAATGTGGCCCATATCTAGAACACCTCTTCATCGCAGGCTCGTCTGATTTCAGGCCCCATTACACCTACGATGGATTTGAGGAAGTGATTTTCAAGTACAGCTCTACCTTGAGACGCCTGCACATGCCCTTATACCCAGGGGATCTCCCGCACCATTTTATCGTGAGCCTGGTCTCACGAGAGCTTTGTCCACAGTTAGAGTCGCTCTCATTAGAATATTGCTCGTATCACGGTGCAAACAATCGGATGAGGGCTATCATGAATAATATCGGAACCAAAGGACGAGAGGCCGTGAAAGATCTGTACCTTCCTTTCCCATACCCGATAGATCTTTATCATCTCAGTTACTTGAAATCGCATTTACGGACATTTGGGTTCAACCCACTGGACGGGTACTCTTATAATCCAGCGGCCATGGAAAAGTGGTGGTTTGGGTATTATGCTTGATCAGGGTTAGTATATCGGATATACAAAAATAACAATACATTGACGTGATATTCCAGTACGTCAGCATTTCTACCTTTCTCGAGACAATCCTGATCAAACTGCAACCCTCCACTAGCAGTGGGACATCTACCACTACGCGCCGAGTTGCACAAGCACACGAATTTACCAGAACTTTTAGCTTGGTCAGCGGGAGCGCCATAAATACCCCGTGACGACGACGTGGTGAGAGGAGACGGCTCCCTCGAAGCTCGTGTTTCACAATTTCCGAGTTTGAGTATCAGGATATCAGAGCTACGGCGTCATGGTACCGTGCGTTTTACATTTGGATGAGATGATTGGCGCCATGGCGCTGCAACACATTTGATGCACCTGTGAAAGGAAACACATCCGAAAGGATGGCCTGGACTAGAGAAAATAACTTACGGTAGGTAGATTATGTTTTTTCTCTGTTTTTGCCTTCTTCAAATATCATAAAATCAAGACCCATCAGCCAATATACTTTGTTGAAACTTCTAGTATTTGTTCTACGTACAATTCTCTGCTTCACCATGAGCTCGCTTTTGTTTAAATACAATCCTGCCAGTGGTACCACATGAACATAACTTACGAATCATACTGCATCATCTCACCATCGGACCACGCGAGTACTGTTCAAATACAGCAAGGATATAAGTGGAAATTAGAAAAAAAAGTAAATGAACGTCCTTTTGGTCTTATAAATAAAATGATAAAGAAAACACACCCACGACGACTACTATTACTTAAATAACACTAATAAAAATTAGATTTGTCCTTCGAAGAAAAGAAGGAAAAAGAAAGACAAACAACGCCTCAATCACATAACCATCATCACCGTTATCATGACCATGGAAATGGGCCGTAAAATACCAAACATCGGATGGGAGGGAAAGGCCAGAACGAGATTCGAAAACAAGTTATCCCTTTCGATAAGGAGGAGGAGGCGATGAATAAGGTGACGGACTACGTGATGGCGCTCGACTTTGGCAACTCTCAATGTTGCGCGTTATTCCAACCCCAGCAGTCATAGCAGACAAAGCGGGCGAAATTGGAATCATTGGCAATGGGGGCAGCGGCTCAGGCAATGGTGACGAGACAGAATTCAGTTCCGAAATTGATAAAGACAGAGGAAGATTAGCACCTGCTCCCAAATGGACATGTGAAAGTGACCGCGAATGTGAAAGTCCCGAATACGAGTTGTGCGAAGAATACCCTGACATGGTAGAACGCGAGAGGTGGGACATGAGTGAAGGGTGGCCTGATATTGCCGACGCGTGTGTCTGGGTGGTTGTGCGTCGGCTCGGGACCAGTGTCGAAGTTTCGACATCTTCAGTTGGCTCGCCTCCTCGTCCTCTTTCTCCTCTTTCGCTGACCAAAACACCAATATTACTACCATCACCACTAACACTCCCACACACACTACATGCCCCATCCGTCAATCTTACATCCGCCAACCGCGCATGCCGTAACGAAGGAGAAGATGCTGCTAGCTCAGGCAAATATGGTGAGATAAACGACTTGACAGGAGAATCTACTTATTCACTTCGTTGGGGGAAGGGAAAGTATATTGGCACTGTAAAACATACCTGGTTTGTTGCATCGTCTCCGACGAAGCCAAAACAATAGTGCCAGACTCAAGATAACCAAGAAAGCAAGAGCGCCAATGACACTACCCGCGACCACTCCAGCACGCGTAACACCAGCTGCACCTATGGTGGAACTCGAAGGAGGCAAGGAGGTCGCGGAGGCACCCTGACCTGCTGACGACTCGACCAGGAAAAAGTCGAGGTTGAATTCTGGGTACACCTTCCTTGCGCGTATCGTCAGATTATGTTCACCGTATTTGAGCCGGGGGGACTGATAATAGGGCTGCCTTGAAAGGATGGCGTATTGTGACTGGAAGTCGACAGGCGGTATGGGCACTTGAGGGGTGGCTCCATCAACCGAAAAAGTGACATCTGCCATGCCCTGCGATGCGTTGACGCTCGCAAATGCCGTGATAGAAGACCCAACGAAGGATACAGTCGCTGTTGAACCGATTGTAGATGGGCGATGAGTCGAGTTCATATAAGCGTTGCCGATTGTTCCCAGTTCCCAATCCGAACTGCTGTAACCCACCCGTGGGTCTGTATCATCAATCATTTCCACTTTCGGGGTGGACGCATTACTCTTGGAAGGGGCCAATACCGAGGGGGTGACGAGGAAATAATCCAGGTAGAATCGTTGGCCAGCGCCTTCGTACTTTATAACAAGTTCGTGTGGGCCATCTTCCAGGCTGGCCGATTCAAAGAAAAGCTGATGGTACACTGGGCTAGTGATAGAGTCTGCTACATAGGAGCCATTGAAGTTCTTCTGCTGGGCGCCATCAAGGGTGTACGTGGTGACGACGTTAGTGGAATTCGGCTTGTATGAGCTAGGCTCGATGGTTCCATATACGGCGACGAAGGTACCTACATCGGTGAAAATTGGGAAGGTCAGTCTTTGCGGAAGATTGGAGGGAGAAGTAAAAGAGTTGCAGACGGGCCTTGGAATCTGAAGGTCATAGTTGCACCGTATTGCGACGTGAGGTAGGCCGTGTTGTTATACTCGGATGACGAGCCAAGGAGGAGCCACGACCCAGAAGTCTGCATGCCTGGACCTGCATTGTCGTAAATAAGCTGTACCATCACTCTCGCGTTTGCCTGTCTCTCTTATCTACCCTGCCAATTTCCCAAGAAAAGAAAAAGAAAAAAACACCAACACCAGGAGAGAGAAGAAAGAAAGAAAAGAGAGAAGAGAAAAGAAAAAAAGAAAGAGAGATCGAAAAAGATACCAGCGTTATCAGGTTTCAAGTATATATACGGCTATCGTCTGTGTTTTATTTCTTGCAACAGTGGCCCCGCGCCCCTCCATCCCTTTCCCTGACACAAGCCTGAGGAAGGCGGGAGCATGCGAGGGGGAGGGGGAGCATCATATGTGCAACCTGTGCTGAAAGCACCCACATACACGATTTATTAAGAAATGTGTGGGCTAAAACATTAAACATAAGGAGATCCTGTATCACGAAGTGTTTGGAAAGTACTGCACCGTGAACTCGCCAAGCCTTGATGAGTTTGGGAGAGGAAGAGAGAGGGAGAAGGTGATTTGGCGGTTTCACTAGGCCTTAAGGGGCTGCTGGGACGCGCCTACGCGTCTCTGACATGGACATGATACCGTAGTAACCATACCGGTAAACCTGGCAAATCAAATACAGCGAGAAATAATGAACTCATCCTGGCCATCTTTTGTTTCGCGGCGTATGTAACCCCTGCGTGTCTGCATGCCTCGGCGAGTTGTCGAGGAATATAGACTGCAGATGTTCTCTCTTCTCATCACTGCTCGGCCGTTTGTTTCTGCGAATTTGTTAGGCGGCATACTTCTCCTGTTTGCATCATAGTTGAAAGTGCTTTCTATCTGCCAGTGCATTCAACACCCGGAAACTCTCGCTCCAGACGGTCTTTGTTCTCTGGCCATACTTACCACTCTCATGGCTACTACTACGTATCTGCCCATTGCTCGAATGTCCATTTTGAACCCATTTCCAATTTGAACTTTCTCTTCGTTTCACCTTTCTCTCAACCCGCCTTGCGCCCGGACCGCAACTTCCTGCCCAATGATATCGTTGCCACCTTCAATATGCAAAGCCACTCACTTAACTCGACGGATTTGTATCCTACTTGAAAGTACATTTACGGAAATTTGCGTAAAGCCCATGTGGGCAGAGTGGTGTTATGGTGATAGTAGGTTTATTGCCCCGATACTACCGCGCCGCATACACCATAGCTCCACTAATGTCACGAAACGATGAAATGCATAGCAATCAATGACATAGGCTATAGACAAGTGGCGTTGGTAACAATCTTGATCAATATCTCTTCAACCTTCTTAAATGGTAGTTCCTTAAAATACTACTATCTGTCAACCTGAATGGATCCTCATTATCCGCTTCCACGGACGATATAGAAATCTGCAATCCTCTCCCAACCTCGCCTTCATCCAGTCAGTTACATCGATTCAAACATGGTGGTACGTGATTTGAAAACATAACCCATTGTGAGGTGAATCAAACAACTCAATATAACTCAAACAGAAAATTGGGTCACCTCTCGACCTGCATATATCACGACTAGCATTGTCACTGGCGCTTCGGACACAACAGTGCGATGCCTGTAACTCCGTGCACCTCCCAAATGACCTTCTCCAAGACATCTTTTGTTTCGCAATGGACGATTACAAACTTGTGGTCCCTGGTGGCCTTGCTCAGGATTGGAGGATGGGTCTTTTGCGTGTCTGCGCTCCTCATGGAGGCAAGCAGCCCTTACCACTAGCAAGTTCTGGAGGGACTTGACCATCGAGCTGGAAACGAAACCCACGCATATATTAGCTCTGGCTAATGAGATGTTATTATTAGGGCTAATGGTGCACCTCTAACCACTACTGCTCGCATGGATAAATTCCAGAATCGAGCCCCAGAATATTTCTGTTTCGATGAATTCATCGAAAAGATAGTTCTCCCTTTTGGATCTTCAATCCACTCACTCAAAATATTTATGCCATTCCCATTCATAAAGTCATTTCTGTCACTATCAAACTCGACGAAAATAAAACTTTTCCAACCTTGAACTGCTTTCACTCCGCCAGGCAAGTTATGGGATCATGACTCAATCTATCGTCGCGTTCGGCATCTCGCTTCCTCTGCTTAGAAGCCTGGAACTCGACTTACTCACTCCGCGGCTCTCTCAGATCGCAGAAACAACTCTAGATTTTGTTTATTGGCCACAACTTACGACTTTGGTGATGCAGATTCCCATTTCTATTGAGCTGTGTTATGATGTATTCTGCATCTGCCCATTGCTCGAATCCTTCAACGTTCACCTCGACCGCATTTCTACTCTTGCATCCATAGAAGCCCTGGCAGAGTTGACACTGCCCAGTCTTTCTCGGTTCCACATTCGATTCACCCACCCCGACTTCAATCTAGATTTCCTCTCCCGGTTCACCCTCCCTTCAATTCGTGACCTCTGTTAAAGGACGAAAAGAATGGATCCGGCTGGACGGCATCTCTCAGCCACTTTTTGCTCAATCAGTGTGGTCCATACTTGGAGCACCTCTTCATTGCCAGCTCGAATACATACACCCATCAGCATACCTCAGCGGGATTGGAATTAGTGATTCAAAAGTACAGCTCCACTTTGAGACGCCTGCATCTGCCTTTATTTCCTCCGAATCTTTCGCACTCTTCTGTCCAGGGTTTGGTTTCGCGTAAAACCTGTGCACAGCTGGAGTCGCTTTTATTGGATCTTTGCTCGTATCGTGATGGAAAAAAACGAGTAGTGACCATCATGGATAGTATTGGAATTAGAGGACAAGAGACAGTGAGGGACTTGTATTTGTACATCTCCGACCCGTACTTGATGGACTTGTATACTTTCAATTATTTGAAAGCACACTTCCGGACGTTTGAACTGATAGTACGGCATGGTTATCGGGTTCTCTACAAAATAAATCATGTTTCTGTTCTGTTTGCATGTAATGTAACATCCCTCTGATGAAAGTCACGTTTTCTGCCGCGAGTGCTTTAGCAAGTTTAGCCCCCATGCAGACGTCCCGTCCATATAACGATCACAACCAAGCCTGTATGACATGGTACGACCAGGTCACATAAGTCCAGGAAATCCATTGGGCTGTCATCGTTGGCGTTTGAGGGGATGCTGGCAGCGGTTGTTGTAGTACTAATAGTCAATTCGGCGCTTGAGCTGCTCGTGGTTGTGTACCTGTTCCTCACGCTGCTCATCCTTCATCTCAACTCCCACTATTAATGACAAAGTCAAAGAGTGAAGGCTGTATTGTCGTTAATAATGGGGGTTGGCATTACAGAAAAACCTTGTATCAGCTCCTCTTCTCCTCACGTCCCTGCTGGACATTTGCTAGGCCTAGATTTTTCCAGTCATCCCGTTCCATCAGACCCCTGAAAAGGAGTGTGAACCACGAGTCACAGAAGGTGGACATGCCATACTTTTGCATCCGACATTCAAGGTAGTCTTTGCTGAGAGCTCTACATGGGGTGGAGGTGCTTGAATTCTGTCGGAGGCAATCCATGTACAACTTCATCTTGTCCTTGCATTCACCTATAGTAATACTATACTCAGCAAACATACAGTAAATTGCAACAAAAAGCTTCTCACCAAAGTGGTCGAGTGGGAAGGAGCCACGATCTGGAGGGGCAGGTTTGAACCCTACATTGATTGACGGTGGTCTTCCAAAAGACATGCTTCAAGTTTGAGCTTGTTTGCTGTAAAAACAAAGCCCTGACAAATTATGACGTCATGACCGACCTGTTATTCACTGGACACAACTGCATCTCAGAGTAATAGAATATATTATATCCTCAATCCTGTTGATCCTACGGAAATGCAAAGCATCTATATACTGTAATACATGTCAACTACGGATACACAGCTGCGCATGCCAACGCTTAGCGCTGATCAAATCTAAACTTCGAGTATAGATCACAGGCTTATTCAGATGGTTGCTGTCAACAGCTCAGAAATATTTACACTGCTCGTTTGTTGAGCGGGTGGAGTCGTGACCACAGGAGAAACCACACTTGTTACACTGCTGCTGCCTTGAGAGGTGAAAGAGGTATCTCCGGGAGATTGGCTGCTGGCAGGGATGGGGAAACCGGATGATGAAGCACCAGTGATGGTGGCTACTGGTGCGGAGCTGCTGAGAGTCTGTGAGGTGCCAGTAGTGGCAGGAATAGCAGTGCCAGCTGCGATTGATGTGAATGCAGAGGTCGTGGCTGGGATAGATGTAGCGGTGTTGGGGAATCCAGAACCCGATACGATAGTGTTGGAGCTGAGGATGGTGGCAGATCCGGATGGCAGATTGGTAGCTCCAACGGTGACAGTGACAGTGGATACAATAGTGACGGTTGTAGCCCCACTTGCACCTGTGGAGATGTCTGTTGACACGCCTGTGACAGATACTGAAGAAGAGCTAATTGTGGCAGTGGGAATGCTACCCGTCAAAGTGGAGGACAAAGATGTCCCTGCATCAGAATCAGAGTCCGAGTCCGAATCCGAGTCACAGTCGTGTGTAGCTGGAGAGGAAGCGGATGGAGTTGTTGCTGAGGGTGTAACAGTGACGAAGGTGGTTACACTGGAAGGCTGAACTGTCTGAGCGGATAAGGCGACGGAGCTGGAGGAGATACCAGATAGAGGGACAACTGAGGTGGCTGTAGGGATCTGTCTGCGGTATTGGTGCCCTCCACCAGTTATGGAAGCAGTTGAGCCAGCTGAAGAGGCGGCTCGGGATACGGATGCAGATCCACTCGAGATGGCTACACTCGAAACCGAGGAAGTGGAAGCCTGTGTCGGTCTTCCACTCTGACCATTCTCATTATCGTCATTGCAGTCGTTTTCATCCCCGTCCTCATCTTGACCTTGGTTGTCATCGTCCTCATCCTCAGCCTCACAATCATCATCTTGATTACTATTCTCGGGTCCATCATTCCCAGACTGAGGATTTTGCGTAGTGGCAGTCGAGTTTCCACCATTTGACGCATTGGAAGAACTGTCTGAACCAGTAATGCCACCGGTAGCCCCAGAGGAGGTGATGCGAGCCAACGCATCCTCTTTGGTATCACAAACAAGACTCGTCCCTTGTTTGTTCACCAACGGCAGCGCAAAGCACTGAAGACCAGAAGGACATGGACTGAGTGCCCACTTCCCATCAACACATTGGGCAAAGGAATTATTAACACAAGCCATGGAACCAGCTAAAAGAAAAAATAATGCAGTACATGTCAATCAACACGTTTCATATAGTAGAGAGAAATTCTTTCACTTACCTTGACAGGAGTCCGTAGACTTGAGGGTTGCAAACTGAGAGTTCAGCTTTTGGGCGTCGAGTCCATTTTGCTTTTTGATGTCAGCGTTGGATGAGGATGAGGATTTATCATCGTCATGTCCCTCGTGGCGGATGTAAAAGCTGTGTGCAGGTGCAGCGATAGTGAGCGTCAGTTGTGTGATGAATGCGTAAATAACGAATGCAGTGGAGATGCGGAAAGCCATAACGAGATAGAGAAAATGGGTGGCACCGGGCCAAGAACTAGTGAAGGATACAAGGAGAAGAAAAGAGATGTGGAGTTGGGTTCTTGATGCATGTTATATAGTGAATAACAATAGGCAGGTGGAGAAATGGTTGCTGTGGATAGGATACTAACAATGCCACTATTGTTCTTAATACGCGCTTTGTTCCTTGCACGTCTATTTATATTTATTTAATATTGTTTACCTAAATGTATTTGTCCTAAATAATCATACAAACAAATCATCCCGGACAATGTTGAATGTCCCCTATCCCAAAAACGACGTTGAATCTTCCTTCTACAGATGCTCCATGAATCCTGCAGGTTCTTTCAAGTTCCACACATCCACTCCAGGGAGAGGCCATTTCATTGCGAATTCCCGTACTTCCCTCCTGAGCTGCTTGACTTGCCCATGTCCAACTTTACCTTCCTGCTCTGTTGTCGCAACACGGACGAAGTCCTTCAGTAACTTGTTCCCTGCCTCTTTCTGTAGCACCAAGGAAACTTGGATTGCGCGGTGTAGAAAGTTGGCAATGGCTTTGATGTCCTCTTCTTTCATGTCGCGGGACGTGACGGCAGCAGTTCCAAGACGAATACCACCCGGTACTTGAGCAGAAGAGTCACCAGACACTGCATTTTCTGTTTGACAGTGAGTGTTTTAGTAATAGCAAGTGGTCTATCAATGCTTACTGTTGATAGTGATGCCCATGAGATCACAAACTTTCTCGACCTTACTGCCAGTCAGACCGAGCGGCCTTAGATCCCACAAAATGAGGTGGTTATCTGTCCCGCCAGTCTGTAGTTTGTAGCCGTGTTCCATCAAGGTAGAAGCCAATGTCCTAGCATTAGAAATCACTTGCTTGGCGTAAGAGCGCCATGTCGGGTCCGACACTTGACGAAGTGCAGTAGCAACAGCGGCGATTGTCTAATAAAGCTTCAGAATCTACGTGGATAATGAAGTTGAATAAACCAACGTTATTGTGAGGGCCACCTTGGCAAGCAGGGAATACGGCATCGTTGACGCGTTTCTCAAGATCCTTTGTCGCCTCAGTATCCTTCTTGAAAAAGATCATACCAGCACGGGGGCCACGAAGTGTCTTGTGACTAATAGACCCAAGTAATCAGTCAGGATACAAGTCCACATCCGAGTCAACACCTACGTAGTTGTCGAAACAACATCACAATACTCGAAGGGGTTATTCAGCTCCTGAGCAGCGATAAGTCCACTGGTGTGGGCAATATCAGCCATCAGCCATGCGCCCTCCTTTTCGGCAATAGCCTTGAGCCGAGCATAATCCCAATCGCGCGGGTATGCAGAGGCACCACAGATGATCAATCTTGGTTTAAATATTTTGGCTTGTGCAGCAAGGCCATCGTAATCAACTAGATTCGTATCTGGCGTGATGGCGTAGGGGAATGACTGAAAATAGATCGAGGATGCAGTCATCTTTTTTTTAGCGGTCTAAATATGCATGTGATTAGAAACGCCTATTGCCACAATTCAGGTATATAAGCCACGTACATAATACCCATGAGTGAGGTGACCACCATCGGGCAAACCAAGACCCATAAGACGATCATTGGGTTGGATGAGCGCCGTTAAGGCGGCAAAGCTAGAAGCAGGAAACGCAAAATTTAGATGTATGATGCATAGTGACTCAGTCGAGGTGTCACCTACTTCGCAGTCTGGAACCGTTATCAGGAGCTAGAAGCAATGATAGATGGTGATACTACTCACACTACCAGAGTACGGCTGAACGTTGACGCCCCATTTAGCCGGATCAAGGTTGAATGCCTCAAGTGCCCGCTTCCGGCAAAGCACTTCCAGCTCGTCGATGTACTCGTTCCCACCGTAGTATCGTGCACTGGGGAGGCCTTCCGAGTACTTATTTGTCAGAATGGATCCGTTGGCTTCCATGGTCGCCCGACTTGTGAGATTCTAAACCAAATGGGGGTCATCACCGTCCGACTTTACCCGCAAAGGGGGGGAGAAATGAGTCAAACCTCAGAGGCAATCAGTTCAAGACCAGTGAACTGTCTCCATATCTCTTTGTCGACGATGTTTTGCACCTCGGGATCAATCTCAGCAAGGGGCGCATACAGCACCTTATTCTGTTTTGACAGTGATGGAAGAAGAAAAAAAAATTAAACCCGTCAATACAATGCCAATGATGGAAGTACAAAAACAACACACATAATCGGGGGTATTTGCTGATGCCATAGACCTGGATACCTGGAAAGAGCGCTGAAGGTAGAGACGCTGGGTAGATACCAAGGGGGTGACTCTGGTGGAAGTACGAAGAAAAGTGGAGACTGGCCTAGAAAGATAACGCAACATGGTTTTTTAGCTTTAATAAAACTAATTCGTGCAAAAAAAACTGTGTTGCAGCACGGTTATATCCGATTATGGCTCGGCAGATTTCTTTAAATGGTCATCAGTGGCTGTGTCACACGTGGTTTATCACTTTTGGGCCCTGATAAGAGAAGAAATTTTGACAAAAAAACACAAAATAGCGTCTGATGCATTGGAACAAGGGAATGCTTTGCTATATAGTCTGTGGTATAACTCATGCACTACGTCCGGGAATAAGACTCTTGAAGAACTTCGCCCTTCTTTCCTTCTCCCCTATTTTTGCTTGCACTTGGTGCTCAATTTCCTCTTCGGACAAACGTCCACCCCATGTATACCAGATAGTTGTCACCATTCCGAGAACCGCTGCCAGGACGCAACTATATCACCAAAACAAAGGCATTGTCATCAACGATTCTAAAAAAGCCTTTGATGCAAAATAACGTAACGTACCCGGTCATAGCTCCAATACCCCTGGGTTGCCACCCTAGCTTCTGTGGATACGGCCCGAGTCGTAGTCCAGTCAAATCTGTCGTGGATGCATGTCCTGCCGCATTGCCGGATACAGGCTGTCCCAGTGCTTTACATTGATCAACAACGTACGGAGGCAACGATCCGCTCAGCTGTTGAGCTTGGAGCGGTGCTTCCACGAATTGCATTGCCAAGCCAGACTCAAGATGCCATTCGATATGACCTAGAAACGCACTGAAAATGGGAAAATTCGATGACTTCGCCAAGACCTACAATGCAGCATCCAGACCCCTGGGTTGTCTGCAACAACTCGTAACGTGACAGCATGCTCTGAAGGTATTTGAATGGTGTCCCGACGCATTGGGTTGGCTTGACCTTCTTGGACTACTATACTATCTTTGTAGTTGTCGGACCGAGCAACAATCATCACTTTGTGTCCGTGTAAATGGCTACAGCAAGTGTGTTAGCGATGTCAGTATGAGAACACCTAGGAGAAATTTCACCCACAATGGATGCTTCCCTGGGTCGGCATTCCGGATGACAATATCGACCACTTCATTATGATCAAGTACATAGCTTAAGGGACCATAAGCTTCCGCAACTGTTGCGTTGGATCCAAGGGTGATTTCAGACAGAATGGCTGGGACGAGAGGTTGGTTGTATGTGATTTGGTTGAACATGGCGCGGTTAGTCCCGTCGGTAAGTGTCTCAAAGGTGACGTTGAGCTCGATTGTTCTCGAGGCTCTAGGTTGTGGAATAACCTCAACCGGCACCAGAGATATGTCATCAACGTCATGATAGGCGTCAGGATTGACAAAGCCCAGATCCGTCAAGGGTGCAGATGGTGAGTAAGTAATTGATGAAGTAGCATCTTTAGACGTTTATCAGGAAGGCTGTCATAACACGTAAGCACAATAAGAAAGCTGACTTGGATTCAGGCCTGGAGGCACAACATCAAACATGTCAGAGTCCATGTTGGCATGAATGGCCCAGTTTGCCGAGGTATCATTCCGAGCAGTGACTAGAACGGAATACCTCTGGGCAACTGTAATACTGATGAGGTCAATTGGTGATTCTTCGACGTCAGTCTGGCAAAGATGTCAGTATACGACCCCCAGCCACAGGGCTGTAATCACTTACACCATCTACTTCGATGATTCTCATGTCATGACCATCTATCCAGAAAAAAAATGCTGCAAATGCTGCCGTGTTGACGATCCTCAAGCGATAAGTTTTTCCAGGCTGGAAGAGCAGAGTCGCGTTTTCATTGAACCCAACCGCGGCAGATGCCCCTGTCGGTGAGATACCAGATTTGGGACCAAGATACGTGGCATTCTGTGCAAAGTAAATCAAGGGTGACTCTGCCATGAGTTGTTAATTGTATCGAAAGCTAGAACATAATCGAGTGACATACCAGGGACTGGCTCTGCCCCGAACGGGTTAGAAACACTGATGAATCTTTTCATGAGAACGGAATGTTGGTCATGGTACCAGTCGCCAAGGATAACGGTAAATTCTTCGTCGTAAGTATGAACTTCTTTGGGTGGGTGGATAACGAATGGTGCACGGAGGCCATCCACATAGTGCCCCTAATAGTATCGCGTTAGTTTTAAGGACTATCTGGAGAGGAAACGGCACGTGCTGAGGCATGTGCATGGACCCAATATGTTCCCCATTGACCTGCGGTGTCAATAGGAATAACATAGTCAAACTGGGCACCAGGAGGAATACCACTTCACAAATAGATGCGTCAACAAAGTGTTCCTGTGACCATGTGTGGAAAGCATGTTTACCATTGGGTTACACCCACTGCCCCGTCCATCCATGGGCTCGACTCGAAAAACATCCCATGGTGATGTAAACTGGTCGGTTGGTCAAGCGAATTAATAGCATGGACAATTAATCTGTCTGTCGCTTGTACATCCAAAGGTGGAGGCCTAGCATAGTCATTATCAGCGAAGGTGATGAATCTGAGTTGAAGATACCCACGGCCATGTACCGTTAACGCCCACAGCCCGACGGGGGAATTGCCCATCGGGGTTGGCGTCCTCGACATAGGTGATATTCCACCATACCTCTTGTACATCTGCGAGAGCGGGGGAAAGGAGGAGGGCAAGGTTGAGCAGCCTGCAGAGGGTGAGCATCACCTCGGGGATGTTCACAGGAAAAGTGGATGAAACTTCAGCTCACGGTAGTATGAACCCTACCTCTTTATGTGGAGAAAAGTCCAATGCGGGTTAAGGGAAAGTCATCCGAGTTCTAATCTGATAAAGTTCTGACCCAGATAACAGGGCACATGATGATTGGTTAAACCGGAAGGACAGGGCGCTAACCTGATTTAGGGACGTGAGAAGGACTTGAAATGTGTGTGTGTGTGAGCATCGAGATCTTATCAGATTGCACCCTGGAAACAATCAAAACTCCGCCACGGCATTGTGCATGCCCAAAAATAGTCACACGCTTCGGCAACACTTCCAGTTCTTGGCCAGCAGCCTGGCTTCATAAACCCGCGCATGGGGTCCCCCTGATAGTAAGACTTTGTTCCTCAGTGCTCGCTTGTAGTCTAACATGACCAAGAACGTCTTCTCCGTCCCCATCTTCTTCATCGTCTTCCGAGAGACTTTGGAGGCTGCTATCATAGTCTCCACATTACTTGGCCTTGCAGAGCAACTCGTGGAAGAGGATCCACACATTGATTCTTCAGCTACAACCTGGGACGAAAAGAACGACAAGGATAAAGAGGGTAGCTCATCTGATTCCTCCAATGGTGACGAGGAGAAAGCCGCACGCCATGCCCTCATTCGCAAGCTCAGATTTCAGGTAACTGATACGCGTGAGTATATGTCTTGATATTAACGACGCGCATAGATATTCCTTGGTTCTGGTGTTGGTCTCCTGATTGCTTTGGCTATCGGAGCTGCGTTGGTAACATTTACCATATACCCGAAATGAAGCTCAATTCTATCTCAGTTTCATTGCGGTCTGGTTTACGCAAGCTTCCAACCTCTGGGAAAGGTCTGAAAATCTCTGGGAAGGTAAGATACGACAGTCTCTGTGTCAACCTCTCTTGACGTGACAAAAGGAATTTTTCAACTCGTCGCCTCCATTATGATATTCGTCATGGGTATTTCAATGTTAAAACTGGATCGTGGTAAGTCACGTCCAGTTAAATTTCCATAGCGTGTCTGATCAGCCTTTCTCAGCAAAGACCAAGTGGCGTATCAAGCTTCGCCGAGCGTTCAACGGGAAAGGTAAGTATTCGATGTTTCATTATTGTCGTCGTTTGTTCACCGTCACTTTAGCTTCCGGTAAAGGTGCTCAGGCTGGCAAATGGGTCTTCTTTATTCTTCCTTTCATCACTGTCTTACGAGAGGGTTCGTATACCTCTTACTTCTATAAGGTTTAGGCTAAATGGTCTCTAGGTATGGAAGCCGTTGTCTTCGTTGGTGGTGTCTCTCTCGGACAGCCCGCTACGTCCATCCCACTTGCCACCATTGTAGGCCTAATTGCAGGCCTCGCAGCTGGTTACCTAATCTATCAATTTGCCAGCAGGACTAGTGAGTCCCCTCCTTCAAAAAATGATGAATCTAACTAACAGTGGGTGTCACTTAGCCTTGACGATTTTCATGGTGGTTATGACGAACCTCCTCTTACTTATTGGAGCAGGATTATTCAGTAGATGCGTTGGTGCTTTCCAACGCTACGAGTACAATAAAATGATTGGCGGTGAAGCTAGCGAGGGTGGAAATGGACCTGGCTCGTTCCGTATACAAGGCAATGTTTGGCACTTGGATTGCTGTGCCGCGGAGAGCAAGTTTTCGGGTCAGGGCTGGACCATCTTTAGTGCCATCTTTGGATGGAATAACAGTGGATCCAGTATGTTCCTCTGATTTCCTCATTAACGTTATATCTGACGACCATGGCTTAGTTGGTACCATCCTGGCTTACGTGTTCTACTGGCTCGCAGTTATCACCAGTCTGGTCTACATGAAGTTCAAAGAGGTGAGTAAGCTAGCTGTTGCGGGAGCAACCAACCCGGGTAAAAACTCAAACTCATCATTCCTGTCTTATTTCCTGAAGGGACGCATGAAATTCTTTGGAATCGAGTCCAAAGCCGGGACTCGCCAGCGTCTCCGAAGGGAAAATGCCCCACTCCCTGCTGCTGATGCCGACCAAGGAAAGGAGAAGCAGGGCCTGGAGGGCCATCAAATCGAAACGCTTCCACGCTGAAGTGAATTGTAAAAAGAGTAATTATTGCTTCATCTGTTCCCTGGCGTCCGATGTGTGTCGCCCTGCTTTCCAGAGTGGTACTGGACCCTGCAATCAGTAATTACACTGCTGTGAATGTGTAAATAAGTTTTTACGCCTGAGAAAAGAAATTACACCACTTGTCTGTCTGAATTAACAAAAGACAATAGCTTTTAGGGTTACCAATGTGTGGTACATACTATACTGTACTGCACAATCAATCAATCAACCCAGCGCGAGAAAGACAAGAAAACCATCATAAAAAGGCTCCTGCCAAGAAAAAGAAATGACGTGACGTAACTTCAAACTGAACAGGAACTAGATGTGGTTAATATTGTTCCTGGGTCCGTGTGTGAGGCATTTGGAATTTTGGAGCATGTGGCTTATCTGATAATTTTTTTTTCGCCCGCCGGGTTAGATAACAAGGGAAACCGTAGTGAACGGGTTCCCTTGGCAGGAGACAGGGGGGGAAAAAAAAACAGAAGGGGTGATTTGATTATCAGATAATGCCTCAAACTCTCAACTCTGATGGCATCCGGCGTGAGCGGGGAACGGCACTATCCCCGTCCCGGATGGAGGTGCCAAATTTGAAAATTGGCGTGTCTTTTTTTTTCCCCTTTCAGTGCTTCTACCTGATGGAATGGTTTCATCATAGGAAGAGATTATGTGATTCATGCATGGAGCAAGCCGACAATACACACTGTGCTTCCACGCTTTGTCAGATGGTAAAATTAATCGGTTGTCATTCTTGTTCTAGTTTCTCTAAAGTGGTATAGGGTATGAGACTAGAAGAGAAGACACGGAAACGGTAAATCAAAGAGAAGAGAAGGGATCAGTGCTAGTGGCGTCTGTAGTACACGATAACAGGTCATCATATGTCATCACCTCCGTCACGCTCCCAAGACACCCTTTTCCTTAACAGTGCCAATTCCTCCCAAGCTGGCTTTCAGACGCACAACGATGAACGTCACAAGCACTCTGAAGCGGACGGGCGTCCTGAACCTCCCCGTTGCGAACCACGCATCCAAATGTCTAGTGGAGACGTTATTGGCCAAAGACGCTAACGAGCACCACTGTTATTTTAGATCTGCAGGGTTGCACAATCATCTTAGTCATCAGTATGTGTTCCTGCTGGATATTAAGGGGGGAACACTCAGGAACTTACCAAGCCTTTCTTGGGGCGACTGGGTTTTAAAGTCTTTTAGCTGCGTATGACTTGGGTGCGGCCCCGAACCTCCTACGGAAGATCTATGACAAGGAAGCAGCATATCAAAGACCAATTTATGTAGAGGAGAAAGACAGGGATATCGTCATCACAGAGAATAATTGGACGAAACATCTTGGGAATCAACAGTTCGTTATTGCATTTTATCATCGCAAGTGACATCTCATCAACATGTGTACAGTGCTTATGGGGCATACCTCAAATTCTTCACCGAGCGAATAAGTCATATCGGCGTACACCGCACGTTTGAACAGTATCTCTTTGACAAGACTGCTAACGACAATGGTGTCAATATGCTCATTCGGCTTGTCAGCGGCGCGTAAGTATTATGCATAATCTTATGTGTCTACCAGGCTGAAACGCGCCACGAATAGTGTCCATCCATTTATTCATGTTGGGGTGAGTTCATCTATGCAATGTAGTGAAGTATTGTATGATTGAATGCGTCAACACCAGTACGGTATCGAGTTCGAGAGCGATCTCATCATAGCTGCTGGACTTGCTCAGGCTGCCATTCACGTTCCCCAAACCCCAGAAATATTTGACCTCGGTGCCGAAGCGGAGACAGCGGGCGATACAACTAACGGGCTGACTCTTCTGGAGATTCTCAGAGAGGTTTACGACTCGGACATTTTGAAACCTGTCATGCCATATGACCCAAATGCTCTAGTTAACGCCCGGCTCAAGGCTGCAGTGTCGGAGGGCAGGGAGGAGGAGATAAAGCGCATGTGTTCGAAATTTGTCGTAGATGCAACCCTTAGCAGTGCTGAGTTTGATGCCAAAATTCAAGAGTGCTTTTGGACGGCGACTCTTCTGCTGTGTGCTACTGGGCGCCAAGGACGAGAGCCGAGGCTCGACTTTTTCCTTATGCATCTTGTAACATCTTCGCTCTTCTTGCCTTCATATTTCCGATTCTTGCAGAACCCTAGCCACAAGGCTAGCCTTTTGAAAGCGTATATACCTGTTATGCTGTTGTATATACTTGCAAGGGGCCGCCCAAGGATCGATCCGGACTTGTTGATGTCATACAAGTCGACGCCAAGGCCGCCTGTGCATTTAGGCTTAGCGGCTGGGAAGGGAGCAATTGGAGATCCCAACAATGATCTAAACTATAATCCGTGGCCGCCAATCGTTGGAAGTGTCCTCCATGCTCCCGATTCGCATGTACTGAAGGCCATCCGCTCCTTGATTTATGCAGCCAAGAAATACGGGGATGTTCCACCCGGTGGTGCCATTGGGTCTTTCAAGACAGTGAGTGGAACGGATACGAAGACGGAAACACACAAGGGCACGGCAAAGATGGATGGTACAATTTTTGTTCGCGCAGCTGGCATGGTATTGGACTATATGGGTTGGGTTGGACATGGACAGGCAGCCAGAGATGACTGGGATCGTAGCGCACTTGGTTGGGATGACGCTTGGAATTGAGCTGAAAGTTTTCAATAAGTGTATGAGTATCATCATAGTATATACGACAACTTGCGGCAAGTGTGATTGATGGCGTCGGATGACAGACGTTTGTTATTGTACTATACTATTCTTGCCCAGCTGATGCCCTTTCTCACTGCTTCTCTTTTATGCGGGGCAGTTCTGTTGCTCCTTCTTTACGTCAAACACAACGACAGAAAGCTTTTGACATTACCCACTAACGCGTCATTCTTTTCTCCCAAGCGTATCTCTCCTCAAGCTGTGCACGTTACGGCAGCCAAACTCCACAACGAGGCCCCAATCTCTATCAATGACCAAATTCCACCCAAGACAGGAAGAAGATATATTGTGGTTGGAGGTGTAAGTGCATCCGTGGACACCATGTTCAACAATTTCAAACGTTATGTCAATTCATTTTTTTTAGGGAGGATTTCTCGGAGGGTGGATCATTTCTCAATTACTTGGCCGCGGCGAAGATCCTTTGAAGATTCGCATTCTGGACATCTGCAAACCATCGCGGAAGGACTTTTCAACGGGACCTGCATCGAAAGTTGAGTTTTTCAAGGTCGACATCTCTGATCGTGACGCTGTAGACGCTGCATTCAAGGCACCATGGCCGGATTCACCTGGAGATACCACGGAGACGGAACTGACTGTGTTCCACACGGCTGCTAGCATTCGTTTCTACGAGAGACATGCTGATCTTTTACACCGGTCTGCCAAAGTGAACGTCCACGGCACGCAGAACGTGATTAACTCTGCACGAGGTGTGGGTGCGAGCATCTTGGTGTACACATCTTCTGGGTCGATTTGCATCCGGCGTTCGCGGTTTTGGCTTTGGCCTTGGGAGAGAGAGCCGCCGTTCTTTGTTCAGGTGATTGATGACGTTAATGAGTCGCTGTTCCCGAACCGGCATGAAGAGTTCTTTTCAAACTACGCCGCGACGAAGAGGCAGGCCGAAGAGATCGTGAGGGCGGCTGATGATAAGAGCAGCGGGCGCGGATCGGGTGTTGTTTTGCGGACGGGTTGCCTGCGTCCCGGAAATGGAATTTTTGGACCCGGAGATATGCTTTGCCATGCTTACCTCCGTCGCCCCTCAAACCCAACTTGGATATCAAACATCCTTCAGTCTTTCATTTATGTCGAGAATTGTGCTTGTGCCCATCTCTGCTACGAACACCGTCTCATTCAACTTTCCAATCCTTCGTCTAACAATCCAGATATTGGTGGTCAGGCATTCGCTATTGCTGATCCTGGTCCTCCTGCAACCTATGGTGACATTCACCAGATCCTTACCACCCTCACAGATGGGGAAACTCACTTTCAGCAAATGTCACCGACTGCGATGCTCTTTTTGGCTCACATTATTGAGCTTGTCTATCTGGCATACGAACTGTTAGGGGAGTCCTTCCCCTTTGTAAGGAAGATTGTGCCGCGACTGACAGGGGACATAATCAGCCTGCAACCATCGCTATATGCCCTCACCCAGGTTCATCTCATCTTTGATGACTCGCGAGCACGTCTTCCACCCGAAAAGGGCGGTCTGGGGTACCAAGGCGCATGGACAACCATCGAAGGTATGCACAAGACCTACGATGAACATACCAAAGGCTTCAATAACGACCACAACTCGGGTAGTGGAGGTATATCACTGGGTTTTCGGTTCAGGAACAAGGTGCAGAAAGGTAATCTAGCCGTCGTTGACGCATCTATCAACGTCCCTATGGAGGTTCAAGCAGCCAAGTAATGAACCTCAAGGAGGTGGTGTCGGGAGAATGGACTAGGATTTCTGAAACTAGGTGTATTTTGTTTGTATAATCTGGAATACTGATATGTTTGTTCTTACCTTTTACTCACTTTTCTGTACTTTTGTCGGGTTCTCTTCTTCCAATACCCCAATTAGGTCGACACACAATTGGATCTGTTCATCATAAACTCCTTTTGTAAATCAAGTGCCATATTGAGCATGTCAATCCTTGAGTTGGAATAACAAGCAATCAAGAGCGCTTACCGATTGCAGGCTGTCTGCATTGTGTGCGTTCTCTCTAACCTTGTCATGCTCTCGCGCTCCATACCTGATGTGTTTTACTCAAAATCAATTGCGCCGACATACTAGGCCCAAGCCGCCTTTTCACAGGTCTCTGAGGCCATCTTGAAACTTGAATGTCAATGCCTATGCATCTAATGAAATTCTCGGCCTCTTTCACCAAGAAGTGAATACTACATTATCGACAGGAGCATTAACCCAATGGAGCACCACCACAGTGCCTTGGCTTGCACTACAACTGATGAACCCCTTTAATACCCTCAATCTCAAAAGGGTAGCTTTCTTCCCTTTGACTTTGTTGTCTCTTGCTCTAGACTTCTACCTCTTGGCTCAATTCTTGAAGCTCTACCACTAGATTCCCCTGCATGTCTAAAATTCCAGACTCATTTTGCCGTTGGTTGACTTACCAGTGATCCACAGGCTTACTATTCCGTTTTGGTTCTTATATCTGGTGCTTAGAAATCCTGGTCTTGTCTCGTCATATGCTTCATGTCCGATAAACCTTTAATGCGACTTGGTGACAAAATCTGACATATGACGCGCGTGACGTCATTGGGTCAATAAGCCAGTATTCTGGATTTGGAACGCCCTTCCATTGCCGAATTGCCTGTAAAATGTAACAACCTGACATCAAATGCCTACTTACACTTGGCGAGCACCAAATATCACCGAGATTGCTTGTGTTGAAGCCATGAAATCTATTTTATTGTTGCTCTCCCCCGATACACGATCGCCCGATCGTTGAAATCCCGCCTATAAAATCCGCTTGCCTTTACCTAACCTCTCTATCTTCTCTTCCACCACCTACTACATAGAAAACATATTCTGTGATACTCTCGCCAAGTAGCAAACGGCATTAATATGCCGCTCTTTAAGTCGTTCTCATTCTTCTCCTTGTCTCTCAAGGTGAAGAAGCGTGAAGCAACTAATGTCCCCGCCACGACGATGCAACCGGCGCCTGCCTTGCAGACCATCTCTCTCCCTAACCTCAACGGGCTATCTCGGTTCAGTGAAGAGTTCCCGGCCTGCTTCAAGGCTAAGACAACAGAAGCGCGTTCTTCGCCTTCTGGCTTTCAAACAGTTTCTCTTGCTAACCTGCACGGCGTGTCTTCTCGCTTTGAAGAATTCACGCCGCGCTCTAAGTCATCGCGTGTTCCTTCATCACCAGTCAGGCTCAGCCTGAAGACTGTTCCTGCGCCAGTACTGGTGTCGACATGCATTGTCTCGACACCTCCGCTGCTTGAGCCTATGGAGGCTGTTGTTGAATTCCAGACTCTACCTGCCTGCTCGCCGTCGCAAGCCATTACTGCTCAGCAACAACCAGTCGAGGTTGAAGTCACAGAGCCCAAGAAAGGCACATTTGCAGCTGAGCGTGAAATCAAGCTCGAGGAGGCTTCTGATCTGGTGGTGCTGCCTGAGTCTCTCAAAGCCGTCGCTGAATTTCAGAAACTTATATCTTGCACAAAGTCTCAGCCTATTACCTTTCAACAACATCCAGATAACACTTATATCATAAAGCCCCAGGAACGCGTCGTGAACACTGAAAGTAAAATCAAGGAGGAGACCGCTGACCTCAATACTCCGCCTGTGCCCGTTGAAGTTGTTGATGAATCTCATCCTCCTGTAGCTTGTCCACTGTCTCTGGCTGTTACTCTTCAACAGCCTGGTTCCCGCAATGTTAAAGTCAAGGTGGCAGAGCTCAAGGAACGTGTCGTTGCAGTTGAGAATGAAAACGCAAAACTCAAAGAGGAGATTACCTTCCTCAAGACACGTCTCTGTAAACATTCAGTCTCCGGCGCTGAGCAATCTGGCACTGGAGCATCAAACACCGATAACAACAGCGAGCTACAGGCTGAAACATCTAGATTGAGAGTTGAACTAGAGCATCTCGAGGGCTATTATCAGGCTCTTAGACTCGAGACAGAAATCAACGTTGAAGAGCTTATGAGGTTCAAGTGTGATTATTATGCCGAAAAGATGTCGAATACCCACCTCCGCAAGCGGCTCGAGGCGATAGTGCAAGAAATGCATGACTGCCTTGCAATGAAAGATCGGGAGCTCACTGAATTACATCGTTTCACCTCTGCGATGGTTGCCATAAAGCTATATGAACCTGTACTCAAGCGTGCCTACAGAGAGATCCGGTCTGGACAAGCTGCGGATGCTGCCATTGTCGCGTCCATCAAGGAAGCATCTCGGAAACAGAATTCACCCTGGGCTACTCTGATTCCAGCTGCTGTTGGCGATCGACCTCCTGAGCTTTATGTTGTGGCCATCAAGAGATGCGCATCTCTGCAGGGACAGTTGACAGAATCCCAGGCGGAATGCAAGTTCTGGAGAATGATTGCTCATATGAAACCTGAGAGTCAGAATGCAGTGTCCGTTGGCATGTCCTCTTTGTCACTTTCTCCTGTTCCCGATACCTGTGCTGGCACGGAAGAACCTGAGCAAGAGAATGTGATTGACGATCTGCTTGAGAAGCTCAAAGCTGGCGAATATCCTCACAGGTCAAGGCGAGCTTGTAAGTGCCTACGTAGTACTCACCAAAAGCTATCTGACGTATTATCAGCTTCGTCTCCATCACTTTACGACGTCTCTGATTCTGTTGAACTCATATCTGAACTTGAAACCTCTGTACCTGATACTCCTTCTCGACCCCTCTCTGGATCGACGGATATGTCTATAGTTTCAAATTTCGGTGACCGTTCAGTCTCTCCTGACAATGAATCCATTGCCGACTCTACCTGTACCATTCGGCCATGTATTCCTGAGCGTACAATTCTCCAGGACGAAGACTCGTTGAGCTTAAGCCAACAGCTCTCTGTCTTCCAGGTTACCTCTCCCAATGACTCAATGTTACTCACTGCAGATGCCATCGCAACTCGGCCCTCTGTATCTGATCACGCACTTCTTCAACTCGACCATGCGGAAGAGACACCCACAAGCCAAGGTGATGCGCGACCTCGTGTATCCCCTTCATCTAGTCAAGAAAACAGGATCCCTACTCGAGTAATGCGTTGCAATGGTAGTCTGAATGTCTCATCGGACATGGGCGTCAGTGTTCGTTATCTCCATTGCTTCTCCAACTGCTTTTTCTTATCATGTTTTTGCATTTCAGTCGTTTGGTTCGATACTTGACCAATTTCCTCTTCCTCCCCCTGAACCTAATGCCAAGGCCCCTAATGTGGCGACTGTACAGCGCACCATGCCAGACTTGCAAGGCGCCTCCCAAGGTGCCCAGATAGAGGAATTTAATGCCTCTGTTGGTGCACCACCGCTATCAAACAAAATTGGGATGACTGGCAGTGCCCCTTCGTCGTCCACCAGACGGCCATCATACCAGTCGCCAATCCTGGCGGCTTCACCTATACTTGGTCCAAGACACACTCGTCAGGTTTCCTCGGGCGCGGATCAGAAGGCTCGACCTAATATTCCTTTGAGCAAGCATCATCGCCGCACACCATCGTCGAAGAAAGAGAATAACATTCCATCAACCCCCAAGCGTGAGGGCCCCTGCCCAAAAAGCCCTGTCCTCTCTTCAGCTAAATGCCAAACACCACGTCCAACTAAGGGCATCCGCCGCCCCACGGTTTCGTCAACACTCAAGTCTGTACACTTTCAAAACACCATCAACGGCTCAGAAAGACACAAACGTGCAAGTGGTCCTGAACCATCGATTCATACCCCCACGAAAGATAACCATCCCATGGCTACTGAGATTGCTTCTCACCCTGCTTCATCACGTCCAACGACCACACCTCGCAGAATGTTGGACCACGGCCGGAAAGCCGTCAAAACCCTGGTTAGGTTTATTTCATAACCCAATATTGCTGATGCTTTTTCATTTTACGTTCCATCTCTTTTTTCATTTTTTTTTTCACTTTTCTTTTTCATGGCATCCCCGTCATTGGCTTCATTTTGCGGATTCACCTTGCATTTACCACATTTAATACTGTAGTCATTTTCAGCATGTAGTCTACTATTCACATACCTATGTATCGCTATACCCATGGTGTAAAGTATCCCATTAACAACCATTGTAATATAAACACGATATACATACACTCGACGTTTAAGAATTATTTGATACTTCGTCACCTGCGTGCCGTACACAATGCTGCAATGAGAATTCATCCCTACGCCACTTTCGACTTTACAAAGTCAGTCACCCCAGTCACGAAGTCTATTTGGTTATAGCCATTAGAGTCGCCCCAGTTATCATTCATCTGAATAGCCGTGATGATGGAACGAAGGTGCACCACCCTTCAACTGGGGACCAAACCGCTTACTCATCCCCGACATACGAGTAGTAGACATAAGGGTACAAGTTGTAGGTGGACTTTATGTGGACACTGCATCCGGCAAAAGAGATTAACATGAGAATGATTATCTTATGCGTTAGCTCGTATCACGTCTCCTAGCGTTATTGGCGTGGAAGTTCTAAGCTTGGAGGAATAACCGATACGCAGCATCCCACTTCTACATAGATAGTATCAAGTGTAATATCCAAACCAGTCAGATTCTGACGTTTGTGAACGATATGCACACCTCAGGTTATCGTACACACGGGGAACAAACACTCGCCATCCACAACTCCGTATTTCATCTAACTTGGAATCAACCCACGCATGTGTATGTTCATTTCTGTGCGAGAACAAGCCAGAAATATGAAGGTGAAGGTCTCTCAGGGATGGTCGCTTCCCCTTTATGGCTTCTAGGATGCTGTCGAAGTACATGGAGTAATTATCGCATGCATGTAATGACAGTGCTTCTAATTGTGGGCATATCTCACCAGAGATCACCCTCTGAATGATCCGGCCTTCCGTGGGGGGAAAATGCCAAAGAGACAACCTGCGCAACGTATGTGTGTGTTTGTGAAGGAAGAACTGGTATGCTGCTGCTTCGTTGTCGAATTTATTGTTGACGATAAAAACGTCCTCGAGAGAAGAACCACATTGGTGGAGCAGAAAGTCATTCAACCTCCGGGACCAGTCGAGGCCACGTCCAGAGTTCTCGCTAAGCGCAAGACAGCGGATGGAAGGCAGGTTGAACAGGGAAAAGAACGAGGAGAATCTTTGAGAAGCAAAAAAACGAATGTGGAGGTGTTCGAGATGAGGCAGGTCCAACCTATGAAGGGTTGATAACCTTTGGTGTTCATCCGAATCGATAGCATCTAGACATGCCAAAAACGACTTTAGGCACGTGCAGGCCGCGAGGATATCATAAGTTGTTTTCGCTGTAATACGGCGCTTTGTCATGAATGTCGTTAACTGCACCCACTGGATGTTATTTAGTTGTGGAACATCAAGAAGCGTTATTTGGTGATGAAGGTTTATACTGGGCTCGAATTTCTGGAGCCTCGGGAAAGAAAGATTGGAAACAATGGGGACGTCTGTTTGGGATATGACGTTAAATGATGATTGACGAAGACAGAGAGATTCAAGAATAGGAAAGGATAGTGCAAATGGCAGTGTTAGCAGTGCCTTTATATATGGGAAGTGCAAGTGGAGTCGTAGGCTTTGTGTGGATGTCGCATATGGAATAATGATGTTGTTGATGAATTCATCCGTAGGGGGCCCGCTAACAGCATTCCACTTCATTTGAGCGGTTATATCCAAGGATGCTCCGTCAGCTCTTAACAAGAGCTGACCGGCAATGGGGAGTATCATAGGGTGGGCGTTTAGATCAAGAACGACATTATTCCAGAGCTCCTTCATCCCCAACAGGACAAAACGCCAGTAAGAGCAAACATGCGAAAGGCGAATCCGATCATCTTCCATAAAATCTGAGTCAAGGAGTTCGAGTTTGTTCTTGGTAACAAAGGAAAAGATGGCCCTAAGCAATTCCGGTGGTAGGTAGATGTGGTTATTGGGATCTACATTGCTTGTAGAGGGCGCTGTGTACTGGCAGTGCATCATATGGCAGAGATTGTCTGCAATTCCATGAGTACGCATAACCAGTCATGAATAGGTACGTACGAGGGGATTATACTCAGAGAAGTAGAAGTGGCTGACTCAAAGGACGCATGGGTCGCTACCAAAGGTTTGTCATGCTGGCAATTTCTGGGGTGGACACGACCCTGAATATGACCACTCCCATGCTCCACTCTCTCCATCAGAATTACTGTAGGACCAACATATAGATTAACCCAGTTGACCTTACTTACGTTGGTCATCTCAACTATCAAAGCTATCCAGAGACCGCCAATTTCACAAATAATATTCGAAAAAGAGCATGCCCTCGCCGGTTTGACTGGTGAACTTGCAGAGCTGGAGTTTCGAAGACAGGCCCTTCCCAGAAAACAAGGAGCATTATAGCATCGTATCGATATAAAAGGACAGCGACACCCTATAGGAAACTGTCAAGGGTCATTTCTACACTGCACTTCCGTAGCTGTAGTGGGTCCTTGTTTGCATGTCTGCCCCGTTTTACGCATGAGATTCCGGAGCTGAACTCACTGAGACATATCCGCTCCGCATGGTGGAAAATGGCGCTGAGCATCATTGGACTCTGAAATCGTGTGCATATAGGGACACGACGCGACCGCGACCTATCCACGACAAAGGAACGGCGAGCTATGCCGTATGCTGAATCTGGCACCTGGCTAAACGAAGTGACTGTTGAAATTTCTAGGATTATCGTCGTGGAGTGCCAAGGCAATAGCAATCAGTCAAGATCTGAGTCTAACCCAGTGGATCATGTGCCACCTGCAGCTTGAAAAGTCGAAATAAGAGAGACGCCATCCCTAGATGAGTTGCAGTGCTGATGATTCGATGCAGGCATAATTTATAGCATATAGCGATAAGCTTCAAGTTTGTATGGATGCCTATACAAAGAAACATGACGCTCCCAAAGAACAGACTCGGAACGCCGAGCTTGTAAAAGGTATTTTTTGTGTCAGCTCGTGGCTGACTCGACAGATTTTCTGAGTCCAGCGAAATGACAACTTGAACTCCATCTCTTCGGACTACGCAGGTGATGCTAGTAGATTACTGTCACTGTGACATGACGAGAGTCACGGCGTTTTGTGATGCATATGGTACCAGTGGTTTTGTGCCTTGATAGTTTGTCCCCTCATCAAAATTTCACTTCATTCTAATATCATCACCCTGTTAGAACTGATGTGTCGCACTACGGTCGATTGCACCTTGGTATTAAACGACCAAGCGATGTATGCTAATCCGAGTCTGCTTGCTCTCTACATCCCAGGCGATGCGTAAAAATCTCACAATTTCCGAAGAACCAAAGATGTCACAAAACCTATTGGAAGCTATACGGGGAACGTCTGGAACTCGTTCAGGCAGCTTTGCCAGCTCTCTCTATCCTTTGGATCTCTGCAAACTGCACGCTCATTTGCTCTCTGTACAGCGCTCCAAGGTTGGTAAGCATGTTTTGATTTAACAAACAATCCAGAGGATAGAACAAAAGCCCCATGGTATTATACAACGTCCCATTCTTGACCTTACACAGACCCTGATGCATCAACTGCTGACCAGGTGTCTCTATCCTCCGTTCATCTTGCGAGGAACAATGTACTCCTTTATCATGTGCTTCAACGTCGTGAATCTGTTTTTATAACTAACTACATACATGAAGGAAGAGTGCGTCAGGCCAGGTAACACGAGCTACACTACGTTCATAAAAACTGGAACGAGGGTACGCACCAAATAGAAAATATCAGCTCAATAACCTGGGGACTAACAAGATTCTTAACCCAGATACTATTACCACATATTCGACTGCCATCTATCAAGGTAGTTCAGACTCTCACTTCCAGTCGGAATTGGGGATAGCGAACGGGGTACCTAGACCAGAAACCAACAGGTTTTGCAACTGGTGTATCTTTGTCAAGCTGCTCGTCGGACAATTGGAGCTTCTTTTGTTTAAGCAACATCAGTATACTGATGGGCCTTGGCTTGTATTTTCCATACCTTCACAGTCATGTTGAATTGGTTCGGTAACAAGTGGCAGGTAGTCACATTATCGCACTATGGTTCAAGTTCTGTGCACTGCATGTTAGTGCCTGTTCATTCAAGTCAGTTTACCCAATGTTCGTATAGTTTATGGCTTATCATTCATATCGTGAGCATGTACTGACAACATATAAGTTGGGTTACAGATTTACAGATGGAATATCCCATCATTACTAGGACTTGAGTGAGAAGCCAAAAAAACGAGTTGTCCTGTCCAGGAGTCTCTTATCTCTCAAGTCCATCCCACTCAACCCAACTGGATTGTTACAGGACGTCCTAAATTTTGGGTGGCATTGGAATCTTACTCTTTGACCTTATGACGCGCGTGACGTCATTGAGTCAAGTGGCAGGTCTGCTCGAATTGGGTTTGGACACTCCTGCATCGTGAAGCTAGACCGGTCTAATGCAAGACACACGTTTACATTGGGCGAGCGCAAAAAATCACTGAGATTGTTTCTGTTGAAGCCAGGAAATCCATTTCATGGTTGCTCTGCCCCAATACACGATCGCCGATCGTTGAAAACGCGCCTATAAGAACAGCTTGCCTTCCGCTAACCTCTCTATCTTCTTTCCCACCACCTACAACATCAAATCATATTCTGTGATACCCCCGCCAAGTAGCTGACGCGGTTATTATGCCGTTCTTCAAGTCATTTTCTCTCTTATCCTTGTTCTTCAAAGCGAAGAGGCACGAGGCGCCTGATGTTCCCGCAGAGACGACTCAACCGGCGCTTGCATTGCGGACTACTTCTCTTCCTAACCTGAACGAGTTGTCCTCTCGTTTCAGTGAAGAATTTCCTCCCTGCTTCAAGGCTACGATGCCTGAAGCACCAGAGCGGTGTCCTTCGTCTTCTACATCTCATCAAATTGTTTCACCTTCTAACGTGAATGACTTGTCTGCTCATATTATTGAAGAGCTTCCGCTCATTTCTTCATCACGAAGAATCAAACTCAATTTGAAGACAGCTCCTGCACCGATACTAGTGTCAACGTGCATTGTCTCGCCACCTCCTCTTCCCGAGCCTATGGAAGCTGTCGTTGAATTTTTGGCTCCTATCACTTGCCCCTCATCTCAACAACTAGTTCCCACAAATGTTAGAGTCAAGGTGATTGAACTCAAGGAAGGCGTCGTTGTAGCTGAGGGGAAAAATACGAAGACTAAGGAGGAGGTCGCCGATCCCAATGCACGTCTCTATGAACCTGGCCTTTCTGGCCGCGCAAAACCTTCGAATAGAGTATCAGGCGGTGCTGATGACAACAATAACGAGCTACGAGATGAAGCATCTAGACTGAAGATCGAAATAGATCACCTCAGGGTTGGTTATCAAGCCCTCAGACTCGAGGCAGAAAAAATGCACATTTGCCTTGCCAAAAAAGAGCAGGAGATTTCGGAGTTACATCGCTTCACTGCTGCGATGGCTGACGTCAATCTCCATGAACCTGTATTCAAGAGCGCATACAGAGCCCTCCGATCTGGCCAAGCTGCGGATGCTGCGCTTGTCGCGTCCATTAAGGCCGCATCTCAAAAAAAGGACTCGCCTTGGGCTTCTATTATACCAGCTGTCGTTGGACCCCGACCTCCTGACCTATACCTTCAGGCCATCAGAAGATGTGTTGTTCTTGAGAATCAATTGTCCGAGTTGAAGAAGTATCGGTCAGGTGCTGAGAACCAGAACATCGATATCCGCCCCTCCAAGGAAGGACTAGAAGCGAGTGGTATGGTTAAAGCCGGCGAACATGCTCGCAGGGCGAGACGAGCTTGTAAGGAGCCATGTGGCATACAATTCGACTCACAAGCTCTGTTTGTACCTCGCTGTAACATCTCTGCGTCTGCTGGCTCTGCCGATTTCACGTCAGAAGTGAAGGGTGCTGTTCACGGTAACCCTCCTCAACTTGATATATCTGTAGTGTCAATGCCCGCGAATTTCGTTGATCGCTTGGTCCTGCCTGATGATGATTCTATCTACACGATTCGGCCGCATATTCCCCTGGGCACAGTCCCCCAGGACGAGAGTTTTTCCCAACAGCGCTCTTCTGGCTTGGTTCTGTCTGCTAACAAATCAACATTATCTACTGCAAGTGCTGTCGTAACTCAATTATCTGCATCTGAACTTGCATTTCCTAAACTGGACAATGTGGAGGCGTTCAAGAGCCAAGATGATGTCCCACCTCAGACAATCGCGCTACCTGGTCAAGCAGGCAAGGTCCCTATTCAAGTTATGCGTTGCAATGGTAGTCCGACTGACTCGCTGGACACGGGCGATAGTGTTTGTTGTTTTCATTTCTTCCACCACATTTTCTTACTTTTCTTTCCATCCTAGTCGCTTGGTTCGCTTCTCGACCAATTTCCCCTTCCTTCCACTGGGCCTACCACTGTGTCGCGTTACCTCCAAGCGGGCAATGCCCCCGATATGGCAGCCATACAGCGTGTCATGCCAGGACTACAAGTCATTTTCCAGAGTACCGAGGAGGAGGAATCGATTAACTCTGCTGGCAAGTCACAAACATTGAGCAAAACTGGAATTACGAGCAACCCGTCTACTTCAGCTACCAGACAGCCGTCACATCAGTTGCCAATGCTGACGGCTTCACGTGTCCTTGGTCCAAGACACGCCTATCAGGGTGCCTCGGGCGTAGATCAGAAAGGTCGATCTCATATTCCTCTTGACAAGCACTACCGCCGAAACCCATCCACGAAGAAAGAGAATAACGTTACTCCTATCTCAAAGTGTGAGACCTTGTGTTCAAAGAGCCATGCCACCTCTTTAATCAAGCCCCAAACACCTCCAACAAAAGGTATTCGTCGACCCACCGTTTCGTCAACACTCAAGTCTGCACACTTCCAAAATTCTGTCAACGGTCCAGAAAAGCGGAAAAGTACACACTGTCCTGAGCCCCACACCAATATGAAACACGCGCTCACGAAAATTCGCCCCCAGGCTGATTTAGCTGGGATCGCTCCTCAACCCACATTGCCCCGTACAACGAGCACACCTCGCAAAATGCTGGACCATGGCCGGAAGGCGGTCAAAACCTTCGCTAAATTTATTTCATAACACCATATTTTGATGCTTCTTCATTTCACGTTCTATTTTCTTTTCATGTCACCATCGTGGACATTGGCTTTATTTCACGGATTCGTCTCTTACTCTTATTTATCGGCTTTTATTTATCATATCCAATTTGTTGTAGTCATTCCTGGAATGTACACCCCTATATCCATACCTATGTATACCTATATAACAGTAGCGCAGTGACGACCAATGTATACTATTTCGGATTTATAAGAACATGAAAGCCTGATGAATCTTTGATACGAATTGCGACATTACACTGAACGCTGGATCTATATACTCGGTGCTTATATACACCCTGGCATGCACCGTCTGTCATACCAGATGACAACTCGTTATTCACAGCACATTCAAATATTCGTTTCGTCTATCATTAAAACGTATCTCTAGGCGACACCTTAAAATAATTGCTAGTAGATGTTTAACACACGAATATGCATATTATATGGGAGAGAACATTCAACAAACATTTGATACATCATTTAACTACGATATCAAATAAAGGTGACATGAGACCGACCGCCACCGCCACCACTGGCGGCCTGCCTTCCTCCCCTGTTTAGGAATCAAAAACAAAAAAGAAACACATGCTCTTGCTTGGGATGCAAATGATTGTTTGCTGATAAATACATGCTGGCATGGAAAACAAAAATAATTATAGTAAATTGCGGTGGATTATAAGAGAAGAGGAAGGAAGGAAGAAGCAAAACGAGATAAGGACGAAACAACGAGTGTCATCGTATGTATGACGGCGTGGGATTTCCATATCTTGGATTACATGGGGCGTAACGTTGACGTGCCTCACGTCGTAGTCGTCTTCGTCGTCGGGATACAAAAAAAGATGAGGTAAAGAGTGCGCGACGTCATCGGAGGATGCTTTTTTCGGGTTGTCGTTAAGGCGGGCCGTTCCTCTTCCCCCCTTTCCCAAACACAGGGAGGGGTACATCTGTATATCATTACATCTGAAGAAGTGTTAACTATCTTTCATTATACCCCATAAGCTTTGCGCACTTGCATCCTTACGTTCGCTATGGCTTACTACCCGGGTTTGCCCCAGCCACTCGCAGGCCAGTGCTGAATCCAATGGGGGTCCCTGGAGCGGCGGACGGCCCGAGATTGGAACGATGCTGAAATCCCTGGTTCCCTGATCCCTTTGGCAGGAAATTCAGACCAAGCCCACGTTTAGGCTCGAATGCTGGGGCGCGACCAGACAAGGTGGAGGTTATACTGATAGAAGGCGCGGCATTCGTATTTGTGGCTGCTGGAACAGAAGGGGGTGATGCAGTACTAGATGGAGTAGACGTTAGGGGTGGCGTAGAACCGTATGATGAATTTGAAGAAAACGATAGTGCTGGTGAGTTTTGTGGTTGCTGTGGCACGGAGCCACTACTGCCAGCAGCAGTGGTAGTATTTGATTTCAAGAGTGAAGGTCTTCGTTGCGGGTTCGTCAAAATTATTGGCGTCTGTTGCATTTGTGTTCGGTGATGGGGGATCGTGTTGGTTTGTGGATATGTCTGGGTCCGGAGATTCGTATGCTGCCGCTGTATCTGGCTTTGGCGCGCAGGTACCGTATTCCATAAATGTGGTGGGGGTGTATATGGTTGGGCATTAGGATTAATGGGTGTTTCAGTCATTCGTTGGCCAAGCGGAGCTGATTGTCGGCCGATGATACCGTATGGCGGCGCACCATGAAAGCTGTGATGTCGTATCCGTTCTTGTTGTGGTTGTGATTGTGGCGCCAAGAATTGCGAATGATTGTGAGTCGGACGCCTCAATATCCCCATTTCGTCAACATGATTAATCTTATATTGAGACTCGTTCGAGGTTGTAGCCAGAGCGTGCTCTAGTTCTCTCTCTTCTGCTTCCATCTTTTCAATCTCCTCGGCGAGCAGCCTGAGCTGTTCTTCCAATCCCGGAATTGTTGTCTTTTCTAGCTTTTCCCTTTTCGTCCCTAGCTTTTCAAGCTTGTGATCAAGCCCAGCCAGCTCACTCTTCAAACCCTCCGTAATTTTTTTTTCCTCTTCCTGCCTTCGCTCCTGCTCCTTCTTTAGCTTGTCAGCTTCAGCTTCAGCCATCTCAACCTCTTTTTCCTTGGCCTCTTTCTGCGTCGTCAAATCAGGCAAGAGAGCTTCAATTTCCTCGACCTGTTTCTCCATCTCCTGAGTCGATGCAACCGCCCGTTTATGCGCTTCTTGGAGAGCGAGTATCTTTTGCTTCGATCGCTGTTCGGCAATTGTATGTTTCTCGGACGCTCGCTTTAAGATCTCTATTTCGGTACGCAAAGCTGCGTCACCTTTCTGTGCCTCTTTTCGTGAGGCCTTCAAGTTTGCAGTTAGTGTATCACGTTCCACATTCAAGTGATCGAGCGTTTCTTGTAATTGGGCCATATGCTCTTCGACAGAAACAACGACGTCGTCTGGTGCTTGTGCGACTGAGCTCGCGGATGACGAATTACTGGCACTGGTGACATTTTTTCCGGAAGCTGAGGTGACCGAACCGGAGGCGAATGCGCTGGCAGAAGATATGCTTGAGGTAGATGAGTGAGATGAGGCGCTGGAAGGGTGATCTGAGGTCGGGGAGGAGGGTGCATCGTCGGGTAAGAGTGGATCAATGTCTGCAATCGCATGCTTGGCTTCAGAATGCTCGTGATCTTGGCAGAGAGAAATTCCAAGGAAATGAATATCCGGCTAACGGATGGAGCTTACCTTCTGTAGTTAACTGAGTTTGAAGATTATTGGACTGCCCGTTCTGAACGAGGCCGAGATCAATGTCATACTGGCGTCCGGGCATGAGTCCATGAATGATGATGACTGCCTGATCTGAAGTATCTGCGACGCGAATATAGTGACGGTGCCAGGGCGAACCATTGATATTGACGGAGAAGAGACCTTTTGCAAGCATGTCAGCGATGAAAGATTTGTGATTCTTGGAGATCTTGTCATCGTCACGGTCGATATCAGTATCTGATTTTTCCGGGTGCTCGGTGGCGGCAATTATAGACGCGACATCATGAGTGAGGGTTGGTGTAGAGGTTGAGAGAATGAAAGTAGCAGACACTGAGGTAATTTCTCTAGGTGTAAGGGATAGTGGAGGTGCCCAAGGCCGTATAGAGCGCCAGGAGGAGGAGGGTTCAGCAGAGCCATGAGGAGTCATCGTATACGGAGAGAAATGGGCATGAATTTTTTGTGACACCTTGTGACATTCACCGCTACTCTAAGCTATCGTTACACATGCCCCATCCTCACAAGTATCCATAGCCAAATCGTGCATTAGCAGCCCGCTCTGGTACACGAGGCGTCACAATAGAAATAGTGCCTAATACAAGTGGTTTGTATCCATTCTTTAGTGTTGAACTTGCGATGGGTAACAATGCTGCGTTGTTTTCTTTTCCCTTGGTGAGTGAACGAGGAGGCACTTGTAGCCCAGCAGTATTGCGGCTGACTTTTCCATGGTTGAGACTAACACGTGTGTTACTATCGTTCAATGCCTTTCTCGCAAGGATAGCTTCATTGCCGAGACACGTCAGGTGAACAGGTTGCATTGAATCAGAGGTGGTTTTATTCCGTGCCGGACCGTGTATAATATCAGAATTCACCGTGGTTGAACCTTGTGGAGTACCTTGTTGCATGGTTTTGACTTCGCAAACGTCAATAGCTTGTTGTGATTGCCCAATGCCTTGTGTATTCTATACAAAAGTGGGAAAAAAAAAGTTCAGTGATTACTGATCATCAGCAGCTGGTCACCAACCCCGGCCTCGGTGTCAACTTGCACTGCCTGCGTGGTAATACGCCTTCTCAAGTACGTAACCCATCTCAGAGCCGTGAAAATACCATATGACAATCCAATGCCAGCTATCATGACCAGAATGGGAAACAGAACGGCGATGAACTGTTCCGAGCTTTTCATCATACTAGTGGGCATTTCGACGATGGACATCTTTCTATAGCCAAAGGAATGAATGGAAATCCCGACGAGAGGTTTGAGAGAAGAATAAGAATGAACCAGTGGCGGACACTCTGCTGCACTTTTAAGATGCCTTGAGAGGCTGACCGTTAAACAAATCTCGAACATGGTCAGCTTCCTTGTAGTCAAATCGGTCACTCGATTGTTTCTGAAAGTCGAATTTCCGTCTATTTTTCCGGATTCCACAGCAATTACATTAAACATTGTATCGAATGTTAGGACACCAATAACGTAAATCTGTGCATGCACGCATAGTCAGCATAGAGTTACAAGCAAACAAGGTATGCCCTCAGTGGAAGAAGTTGTCCTGCATGGTAACTTGGACATATGCTTGTTTTTGAAAGCATCATAGGGTATGGTAAGGAGGAAATAAAAACTCACCGAGACATGTTATACATAATCATCTTCCTAAAACAACACTAAAACCAAGGTTTTGATTAGTGCGAATGCAACACACGCAACGCAGAAGAATTGTCAGCGGGTGGTGTGTGTTAGCAACTGGGCTCATTCATGCCGTCGCCCACTAACATGGATCATCTCACGAGAACCAAATTCCTCATGGGTACTCACATGTAACCTACGACAGGGAGAAGAAAAAAGGAAGTCAGTGAGAAAGAAAAAAGAAGAGAAGAATTAAGAAGAGGTCAGTTGGTGATGCATGTGCGAGTATGGTTCATCGTGAAACGTCACCAACTCGAAGATGGAATGATATCATCTTCTAGTTCAACACCTGAAAAACTGTATCAGACACTTACCATCTGGTGTATTATGGCCCATACTGACAAGGCCAGGATCCAACCGTTCAGAGTTGTGGACGGTTCACAAGTGAGCGGAGTTTGAAAGGACTGTACAGTACGCTTCCACGCTGGCTTGTTTTTTTTTCTTTTCGTGCCTTCATCTCCTCTCCTTCATTCACTTCAAGGTCAGTGTACAAGTTTGTTGTTTTCAGACTACTTGTTATTCTCCAAGATGAATATTCTATTCAGTTCTGCTTCCGAAAGAGAGCTTCTGCCTCTTGTGGACAACCTATACCAAACCTATTTTCTGACCTTATCGTCTTTGTCTTGGAAAAAAAATTTATACTAATATTCTCTATTTTCAGATACTGCATGTGCCCTATTCCCATGTAATAAGTGAGTATCACAACTCCATGCAATTGCCCATGGGACGAAAACAAGTTCATCCATTCTTTGAATGCCTTGTTCTCAGTCAGGCCTTTGATGGATCGCCTGCCGTTGCGTACTGCGACTGGCATGGTTTGTACAGGCTCTCGCCGTTCTGGCTTAGGTCTGTCGGTCATCATGCTTGATCTGAAACTTGGAAAATGAAAAAATCGGCTTCTCTGATCATTTTATCTGCTCGCATAGCATGACTTTTGCTGACTACAGCGTTGCATAGGTTGAAATTTGATAGTACTATTGATATTGTATTACCCTTTTCCTATCCTTCGAATGAAACAGATTCACTGTAACATTTCTCCCAACCTGAGATCAATGAACTGTGGCGTATACCCTTGGGATCAAAGATCAGCGGGTATACATGCAACGTTTCGCAACCAATCTATATGGCTGTTCAGCGACATGGAAAATAAGAGCAATGGGATACTAGGTCACCTATTGTTACATCCTCCAGATGATCATCAAAGTCACCAAACGCCTGATGAAGGTGATCATTCTTAACAAAGTCGGCGGCGCGACTTGGAATATCCGCGGACACTAGTTGGAATGGTGATTTTGGAGCGAATGCTGCGTTGCTCCCTGGATGGGGTTTCCATGAAGCACCAGATGGTACATAAGGCTATATGTGGCGCTTAATGATAGATGATTGAGATCTGTAGACCAAAAAGACTCACGATGAGCGCAGGCTGAGAAGTACCAAGCAGTGCGCCATCAATCTAGGAGCGTCGTTGATCGGGATGTAGTAGAGAAATCGAAACAGGATGGACATACAACAAAGGCAACAGCCTTCTCGAACTTTGATTTGATTTTTTCGCAGATTTTCTCGCCAACCGGCGCCAAGGATGTATCATCTGGTCGTTCACAAGCTTGATAGTAGCCAACTAAGGTCAGATTGACAGATTCTGCGTATTGTCCAGCCTTCCTTAGTACAAGCACGGTGAATTTTGAGTTCTGGTTACTGAAATTCAACACTCACCATGTCAAGGCCTATCTCCATCATGGGACTCAAGCTGGTCCAGTGGTGAAGCAGCGGAATGGCATCTTCAATGACGATGGAATCCTTGTTCACAGTCTTTCCGAGGAGTACTCCATTGACTTGTCTATGTGGGTGCTTTGCAGCATGAAAAAAGACTTTTAGGTAGGCTTGATTTGACAGAGTATATGTCGACATTTCATATTGTCAAACGCTCACCACAATACTCTTGCTTGTTAGTGATTATTTGTATCAGAGTTAAATGCTAAGCATGCACAAACAAAGCTGTCAACAAAAGAGATAATAACACGTGACTGTTAGGGTCATTGACGCCAGAACAATAAGAGCTGTCGGCAAGAAAAGCGATAATGCAGAGAGCTCACCATTCTTCTTCCCTACAAAGTCTCTCACTCAGCCGCTGGTTCTCGGCGTTTATCTCTTGATTTTCTTCTTCGTACGACTTTCACGAATCTCACTCGCCATGCACGCGAGTCTTGCTGCACTTGCTGCTACTTTCGCAATCTCATTGGCAGGAGCAGAACAGCATGTTATGCTACTCTGCCAGCCAGACCAATGTATTGAAGGGCCATGGAATATTACTCGTACGTGCTGAACCCTCGTCCGTTTCTCATCACTGATTGATTCTTAACAGTTGGGGCTGATCTAATGAATATTGGTGCTTCAACGCAAATCCACCTCCTGCCCGGACAATATACTTCGAGCACTAGCTCCCAGAACCTGCGTAACGCGTTGACTTCCTCGTCTTCAGCTTTAACTTCCTCTCCCGGAATCAACAACGTTTCCACTCCCCTCTCGCTTCCAGTTAATATCCAGCTTGCACCAGGCATAGCTACCTACACCGGCCCATCATACTCTGGTAGATCGACGTTCACCTCTGTTCCATCCTTACCTGTATCCAACAACTCAACGCCATTGAATGCCGAGTCAATAGCCATTTCACCGGGTACATGGGCTATTGTCAAGGCCGACTCAGACCGTTTTGTCATCTGGGACTCCGTTCCGAGCGTGTCACAATTACCCATTGGCGCATCAGCCTCATTGTCTCTTTCTGACCTCCAATCAAGCAGCTGTTCATCACCTTGTGCTGGTTCGAGTGTCTGCAATGCCTCTGGTACTTGTCAGTGCCCTCAAGGGTTCACAGGGAGCTCATGCGAGTCTTGTGCGCCTGGCTTCTTTGGACCAAAATGCCAGTCCTGCCCTGAAAACTGCTCAAAATGTGATGACGGAATTAACGGATCTGGACAATGCTTGGAGCCAACCATCAAAAATCCACCTTTAAGCTGCAACTGTTTGAACGGAGTTTGTGGTTCCGACGGTCAATGCACCTGCAACCCAGGTTTCACCAAAGCAGACAATGGCACCTCATGCGCAAAATGCTCTTCGGGTTTCTTCTTAAGTACTACTGGCAATTGTCAAGGTAAGTTGCCCCATCTATCCCATATTTAGTCATCAAGACTGAGTAATGTTTTTTGTTCTCAGTTTGCCAACTTGGTTGCGCACAATGTGCAGATGGAACCGCTGGTTGTACTCAATGCCTGCCAGGTTTTTCCCAGGACCCCAATGACCGCACCAAGTGCAACCCCCCAGCACAGGTCACCAATTCTGGTACGAATTGTCCAGAAGGCAGCTTCAGCAACGGGGGCTCATGTCAAGCGTGCGATTCTACTTGCCAATCCTGTAAGGGTGGTACCTCGAACGACTGTGTCCTTTGTGCATCCGGTCGGTATGCCCTTAATGGTGCTTGTGTCTCTGCCAACGCCGATGGTGTCTGTGATGGAAGTAACCTCATTGCCGATAACAATAAGCACAAGTGTGATAGTATGTTGTTCCATTTCATCAACACATGTGGCTTTACTCATTTGAATCAGGTTGTCCCGCGAAATGTACTTCTTGCAAAATTCCCAGCTTTACCGTTGCGTCAACGGTTAACGATTTGCAGTGCACTGGATGCCTGCCAGGTTCTTTCCTTTCCAAGGGACAATGTGTAGAAAAATGTCCAGACGGGACATTCGTATCTCCCACTGATAATCTTACATGTACCCGTATGTTGTCTAATTTGTCGTGTCTGGCCATGTTACTCACTTCCCTGGTAGCCTGCGATTCTTCGTGTGGCACATGCGTAGGCTCCTCCAACTTTTGTTTAACATGCTCGAACAACCAACTAGCTTCAAATGGAAAATGTGTTTCATCGTGCCCTTCAAGCACTTTCTCCTCCAACAATGCCTGTATCACATGTCACCCAGATTGCGCTACATGTAGTGGTGGTGCATTCAATCAATGCAAGAGTTGCCCACCAGAGCGACCTGTCCTTGTTGGCGGTCGTTGTCTCCCTACCTGCAGCAAAAATCAGTTCTTCGACACAACTACATCTTCCTGCCAATCCTGTGACGGAAGCTGCTCAAGCTGCTCAGGTGCAGGACCAACACGGTGTCTTGCCTGTTCTGGCCCAACGTCTATCTTGCGCTCAGGATCGTGTGTTCCGGCAAACTGCAAAGACAATGCGCCTGTCGTTCCTGGTTTGGGTGTTTGTCTCTCCAACCTTGCTTCCTCATCTTCACCAACGACACCTTCGGGTCCCAACCCCACCGGAACAGGCGGACAAACGACCATTAATACTATTCGTCGTCCGCTCGAGTGGTGGCAGATTTTACTTATGGCGTTAGGTTGTGCCTTTATCGTCCTTGTCGTCATTTGGTTGTGCCGTCGTCGTGCCAATAAAAAACGCGCGAAGCGCACTGCAATGCTTGCTGCGCAGCAAAAGGTGCATGGTAAATGGTGCTTCAAGTGGGGCATCCTGCCGTGCTATTGCCGCCCCAAGAAGGTTGTGCATCAACACAAACACCATCATCAACATCATGATGAGTATGAAAGCGACTCCGTTAAGCTGATGAAACTACGGGCGGCAGAAGAAGCTAGGCCTATATCCCATCCTTATGAATACAAGCATGCTCCTGAGCCCGAGCCGAAATCAGTGTCGGAACGCGAAGACGAAAACGAGTCAAGGAGGTCCAGGAGTTCAGAGGAACGCGATCGTGTCTTTTTGGTACCAGACGGGGAGGAAGACATGGTGAAGCTCATTGGGTCGTACCAGCGCTCTCAGCCACGTACGCCCCGTTATAGCACTTACAGTCACCACAGTCATCATGTGACTGTAGATGATACCCGCTCAATGAGCGATGCGAGCGTGCATTCAACACTCTCAATGTATTCCCAGGTAACAGGCGAGCGACATCGAGGGCCGGACCCTCGACAACCGGTGAAGAAGGATCTCAAGTCACGCTTCTCAGCGAGCACGCTGAGCTCTTATTATCATTTTAAACGCTCGCCTGACCGTCGATGAGATCTCCCTTATCGTTTGTACTCATTCCATTCGTTTCTTGGGAAATGTAACTACACATGAACTTTTATTTAGATGGATAGCATTTGGACTCCTATACTCTCATTTTATTCTCTAGCTGTTGTTGTCGTACTGATGTACTCATTGTATTAATTGGGATGCGTTCCTGGTGAGGATATCGATATATGGATCCAGATTCAGATACTTTAATAGTTAGATGCACATTCATTACTTTACGAAGTTGGTGGAAAATAGAAAAGGCAACGAATTGACCACTCCAATAGTATATATAAAACAACAAAAGAGAAGAGTACAGTGAGATTATTATCTGAACAAATTCCTGAACTAGCACTAGTATCCATGATACAGCAAGTCCGCTTGTTAGACTGACTGCAGGCTAAAAAAACATCTAGGGGCCAGTAGCACCGTAGTGGGGTGCACCAGGAGCTTGGTATAAGGGTTCGTAAGTTCCATTGCCGACATCTGCACCAAAGAAAGAATCATCAACAAAAGGTCTCGCAAGACTGGAGGTGTGACGTACACAAGAACCCTCCGGAGCCGTACCGCTCTTCCGCCTGAATCTTCTTGTAGATGAGCCAAAAGGCGTGTAAATGACCAGGAAGATAGCCGAGACTGGAGGGGGAAAAAAAAAGGAGTAATGAACGTGAGTTACAACAGAAGATTGTTGTCAGAGGATAGGCTAGTGCAATTTGGGTGGTAAACGCATAAAATTTACATTGTCAAGCATATATTGATTAGCAGGTCACAGCTGCATCCTGTTACGATGGCAGCGGCTGCCGGGGGGAAAAGGATTGCAATCTAAGGCATAGATGGGTTAGCAAAGAGTACGGCAGAGTAGAATGAACAGTGGACGAGATGCGTACAATGATGAGGAGAACGTCTGAAGTTCTGACCATGACTGCACGAGTCAAAGGAGCAAGTTGCCAGAGACTGCGGGTAGTCTGACCCAAAGAGCTGTTGTATTGTTGCCGGAGTGGCGGACAACTTTATTACGTCATCTCAAAAAGTAAAATAATAATAATAATAATAAGCACAAGAAATAAATAAATATTAACTCTGCATCTACAGTAGAATAAAGGATAGTGTACAGGTTATACGAGTTCCCCGAAGAGGTATAGACAGATACAAAGGGTAGATATAAAAGCATGAGTACATATCATAGTATGTTCGTTTGTGAGAGGACCTTCACTAAAATCTGTTCCTGGACTAAAGGGAAGGTGAGTTTGGGGAAAAGCTCCGGTTCATTGCTGTCAAAAACTTACTGCGATTGATGATGACTGATGTTGCGACTGTGTCCTGTGATCAACCGGTAAATATAAGTCAAGCAGGTGGGACAAGGCACATCTAAAATACGAACCGTTGCACAAGTCAGGTGAGGGTACAGTTTCCGCCTCTTCGGGGAATGTTGCTTATGTCGTGCAACAAAAACGTCCACCAAATCTACAGAGCAAGTATAGGGTTGATTAGCTGTAATCAATACAGAAAACAATAAACTTGCCCACATTTGGTTACTGTCTTTGTGTCGTTCGCTCGTTCACCATAAGAGGAGAAATACCGTGCTAGTTTGATTCCTGCTCGTAGTTTGACATCCAGGATATCCAATTTATTCAAAAATAAAATAAATTCAATAGAGGCGAGAATTTTATTGGAGCATATTTGCTGCCATAATCGTAAACTGTCCGACTGGCAACAACCAAGCAAGTCAGTAGTGTGCATGTATACAATGTTCAATCCATACCAGTCTGTTTACAGTAGGATCTTCCGCAAGCACTTGATTGAAGGCCGATATTGGTGCAAGGAAAATTATGACGTTAACTGTAAGGCTTGTCAACAAGAGAAAGGTGGTGCTAAAATTGTATGCACGGACCATCATCAAAGAATTGAGCCCATGTGGCTACAATGGGATTAGAAGTGCCAAATCATCTGTGTGTGTGGCTTACCTCTCTGACTTCTACTTCCGCCGACGTCGTATATAGTCCAATGTTGTGCGCCATCAGGTGCTTGCGAAATCGCTTCAGTAAGATGACAAGCAATGCCAGGGCAATCGACGTACATTGACATTCCACCTGGATGTGGTGTTCTTCCGGCCCTATAGTTGCCATCCTTGCCCTTAGGATATCAGCTGGATAAAACATTGGTAAGAGGAATCGAGGAATCGAGGGAGCGATTCCATACATGACGTTGGTAAGTAATCTTCCTTTGTAAGGCGCTTCACATCTTCCAAGAAGCTACATGACAATCAAATAATGTCAGTTCGGTGATGGTGACGGAGGGGGTCACTCACAATCCAGCTTGATCTTCGAGCACGATATCACTTTCAGCAAGACATTTCCGCACAGGAGGGTCATTCCACAGATCGATGATATTGTCTGTGCAGGCGGCTAATATTCGACGATTGGAATCGTCAACATGCCGTGCCGTGTCGGTATCTGACTGCCGCTTAGCCTTGAAAAAGCCCTTCCAACCAGATCCCGACCGGACGGCGACCTCGGGGGCCTTTGCGGGGTGGTACCGGACAGCGTCGGCGTTGTTTGCCGATATGATCGCCCCCGCACCAATGAGATTCTTAATAAGGCTGTCTTCAACTTGCTTCAGTGGTGCGAGCCGGATAAAGTGTCTTCGCAGCGACTCTTGGACCATCCGGAGCGATTTCGCCGATTCCCGCGGAGCCTTGTTGTTGCTCTCTTCTAGCACGTTGAGGATAAAGTTGACAGACCGGACAAGATTGAGGTATATCACCGGGCACCATGCGATAGCCTAAAGAGAAGGTCATCAATTCAATCATCATCATCAACGAGTGCTTCTGCGATCCAAAAAACAAAGACATACTTCTGCTGCAAACGCCTTTGGTGCAAAATACAGCTGAAAATTCTTCAATATGGTCGATTTACCTGACTCCGCCTGACCTGGGAAATGGGTATAAGATTAAGCTCGCAGTGAGACAGACCACCTCCCCCCCCACACACATGGATCAAGGAGGTGACTCTGCAACATTGTTTCTATTCAAATTCGTACCTAACAAGAGGAGCTTCACGCCAGGACCGCGCTTCTTGATCTGTTCACGCTCAGCTGAGATTGTGCGATCAATGGAATCGCTGATACGCCTCGCTTCTACCTCCTCCTCAAGGCGTATGCGCATCTGATCCTGGGTTTCATTCGATGGTGGGTAGGGGGGCCAAGCAAGAGGTGGGGTGAAGGCGAGAGAGGTGGACATGATGGGATAGAGGGTAACGCGGGAAGGAGTGGAAACGAGCCAACTGAATGGAGGAGAGACAGCAGTAAGAGCTCACCGATCGACATTTTTCCTCGTTTTTTTAAAAAAAAAATAAACAAGACGGACCCAATTTCAACGGTTGACCTCATGACTTGCCTTGCAAAGCCAACCACCCATTTGATGTTGATGGACCTTGCGGCGTCTACAAACGTAACCCATCCTCCTACTGTAGCCGTCCCCGACTCACCCTTCATGAATCAACAAATCACATATCCCCCCTTATCAATTGTATTGCAAAATCAGATTTTCTCACTCCCGCCAATGTCGTCAAATATGGCCTAGTGATATTATGCGCATTCCTCAATCAGGTACGGTACCAAATAGCATCAATGCACCACTTGTACTGTATACACTATACACCTCGGCTAGCAACGTACACACCAAGAGGCTAAATCCTATTTTTTTTTCTTCTCTTTTTCACAGTTTATAAGTAACAAAGAATATTGTAGCAATGAATGGACAGGGGTGAAATCAGAAACAGAGTATGCTGCAAGTAGAGGAAAAAGAAAGTATGTATGACGGCAACTAGAAATTGATGAAACGAATGGGGAAAAAAGAGAGACCAGGAGAAATGAAAAAGGACAAAAAAGATGTAAATGTGTGAAAGAACCAGGAAGGAAAGGGAGCAGCATGCGTGTAGAGAGAGACAAAATAGAGAAGGTGAATAGATCCCAGTGGTTAGAAAGCAGTTCAAGAAGTCAGATATAGAACAGAGAGTGAGAGTGAGACAATGTACCAGGGAGGGCAAGTAAAACATGAAAATTGTTCCAAGCGTGCGTGTGAGTCTCGGGATTCAAAAATATAAGACGAACGAATGCAAATATAAGGGTCAGCACCATATAGGCACCCAAGGGAGCCAAGTCCCAAGACGTCAGATCTGGGGGAGCAGACGACAATAAAATCGTAGCAGTTAACTTAGGTATGAGCGCGTTCAGCCTGTGGGGACCAGCCGGCTTCTTTTTCCATGACAAAGACGACATCCTCTTCGTCGTCCTCTTCGTCCTCTTCTTCACCATGTTCAGTTACAATCCTCTCATGCGCGCCTAACAAGTGAGCGCCGTTCGCACCTGCTGATGCAGCTCCGCCGATGGAATTGTGCACGAACCCATAATCGGCATGGCCATCTGGCAGCTCAATTTTACTGGGAGTGGCATTCGGCAGTACAAACCTCTCCCATCCATTCATCCGCACCCAGTCATCCCTGACCTGCACCATAGACGAAAGTAGTAGAACACATCTAACACGTTGATAGTCATTTGTCAGGTTCTTAACACGGTTGAACGATGCCAGCGTCGTAATAGGAATCCAACCCCTTGAGTCCATCTAGAAAATTTAGGATCGAAATCAGTTCTTCCTTTATTGAATTCAGACACGTTTCCTTGGAGATAGATCTACCTACCTGCTGCCGGAGATAAAAATCTTGCGCAAGATTTTGTGGACTTAGATAGTACTCAAGTTGCCCAAGCACCCAGAAAGAGATAGAGTCTAAAGGGAATGAAACTTGTGTTGTGGGTGCTGGCATTGGTGGTGCTTGCGTCTGCGATTGCACAGGCATAGCCGCCGGCGGAATTTGAGTGGAGGGGAATGTGTCATAAGGGACTGGCACATAGGGGGCTACTTGTTGGCGTGGGGGTGGGTAATAGCCATTTTGGGGATCGCCCATTGGCGCCATGTGTGGTTGGAAATGGGATGGTGGAGGGACATTGAGGGGGTATTGCGTTGAGGACGGAGGAGCCGGTGGTCTATGTGAGTGAGATGCATGCATACCACCTCGAGCATAATAGCCACGATTATATCCCCTGGAATAACCATTCATACCACGTCCTCTTCGCCCGCCATAACCTCCCCTGTCGTACTGCCCATGACCACCATAACCACCACGCCTTGGTCTATAGTCTCGCTTCACATGCTCCACATCTCTTTCCTGCTCACGTTCTCCTTCAGATTCACGTTCCTTTTCATGACGTTCACGCGGATATTTTGGTTCACGGGCAGTATCTGGCGCAACAACAGCACTAGCGCCACCAGCAGTTCCAAATCCATAGCCAAAATCTTTCACTTTGAATGCATCCGATTCATCAGTGTCTGCCTCACTACCTGGGAGCTGTGCACTGGCTATATCCTGGCCAGGAGACGAGTGAGATTGCTCAGCACCCGAAGTATTCGGTGATAATGCATTGCTGAGTGAAACGTCGAAGGGTAGGCTAGAACTGATGCTTGACAAGGGAGTTGCTGCCATTGAGGAAGACTGAGTCTCTGGCACTTCTGAACTACGCTCAGCAGATGTAGAGCGGGACACTTTTGCACTCTCCGCGACAGGAGGGGAGGTGTCACTATCAGTGGAACCAAACTTCCACCTAGTTTTTTTATCAGTGAGATCAATAACATTCAATCCCACTATCTCGGAGCTTTCCTTCTCAACACCGCTACCAGACTGACCGGCTGCAGGGCCAGAATCAACTGTAGGGGAGTTAGATGCTGATGCCCCGGTTTTACCTCTGGCTGAGCGCGTTCTCGTTCGCATTCTTACATTCCCCACCTCACTTGCGCTCATCCCGATGGTAAAAACTGTCATTGCCTTCTCCACAGACTCTACTGTGGGAACAGCATTCTCCGCCTTATCCTCACCCAAAGAGCGATGTGACGCAGATGCTGGTGATTGGGACGTTTCTGATGCCACTATGGTCCCAAAGGTGACAGGTTTTTCCTTTCTCTCTTGACCAGGCTCAAAGACGGTAACACTGACGGAAGTCGCTTGAGACTGTTCAGAAGGTAATGGAGCATGCAAAAACTTTTGTTGATCCACTTTGTCATCACTGGGTAGATTATTCGAAGCTGTACCGTATTGTGGCATTGGTGGCGCTTGGGTACCTGGCATAATCTGAGCGTGGGGAGAATGGCTGGGGTGGGAGCCTACAGAGCCGAGAGGGGGATAAGGCTCGCTTGGAGCTGGAAGGGAAGTTCCATTCCAGTATAGAAACTGTTGAGGAGAGGTCATCCCATACTCATACGGTCTGTATGGATACATTGGATATGGGGCCGCAACGCCAGGATAGACACCTTGATACATAGGTGGGAGGGGTGGATACATTGGAGGTGTACTGTCGTGACTGGAACGGTAGGTGGCGTTGGAGGGTGAGTGGGAGGAAGAGTGTCGGTAGTGCTGGGGTCCAAAGGTCGATGGAATGGGAGCATGAGGCGGATGTCGAGGGTAATAGGGGCTAAGACCACCATCGGCACCGTATACGGGGGTTGGGTAGGCCATTGGGGCAGGCCCAGAGGACCCTTGCATATTCTCGGGGTATGGCGAAATATCTTGCTGAGGCGGAAGGGCAGATGGCAACCCAGGCATTCCATTCACAGGCACAGTGTCCGGAACAGGACCCATGCCACTCTCGTCATGCGGCAAGCGCTTGTTTCTGGGAAGGCGAGGACTGGACTGCACGCTTCCAGATCTACTGTTGATTCGAGATTGAGCTGTTGATGGGGCCAACGAGTTGTGGCCAGAGTGTGTTCGACTATGGGCTGCGCTGGACGCATTTCCATTTATACCGAAAGCATTTTTGTTCTGAGCGCCTGAATTCGGTTGGCCGGACGAAGTGCTGCTTCTCATAGGGTGTGACCGCGATCTGTACTCGGTGGTAGTTTGCCACTCTTCAGCGGGTAACGGAACCCATCTTGTCTTTTCACCTGCATGACAAAAGATAACATGAGAAGGTTAATACGGATATTGAAACTGAAATGAGACAACGACATGACATGGAAAAAGCACAAAAAGCACAACAGGGATGGAATGCAATGGAAAGGGACGAAATAAACGCACTCTTCCTTGGAGTGGTGGTTGTAGGCAACGAAAGCTCTTGCTGATTTCCACGTTCGTTATCATCTCTTGGTTCCGCTGTAGCCTTGGTGGATTTTGCCATTGACGTCTTGCCTACCTCGGGCCAAGCCTCTGAGTCGTCCAATGTTGGTATCGAGATAGGGTTTCTGTCACGATGCGGAGGTATTCGTACAACAAAGGGATCCTCATCATTATTTGTCGTTAATGAAATAGTAGTAGTGCTTGTCATGGTGGGCGTCGAGTCAAACTGAGAGCTCTGAGACTGCTCCACTGATTGTCGAGGCTGGATGCCGTTTGTAGAAATTTCTAGTGAGGCACGCAGAGGGAGTTGTGTAGGCTGGGAAGACGATGACGAGGATGATAGTGGTGGTGGACGAAGTGACACTGAGCGAGCGGCAGCCATTTGCTCCTTGCGCATAGTCCAAACATTTGTGACTGGGAATTTCTGAGGCGCTGCGGGCGGTAGTGCTGTGGCAGATGATGACGAAGGCTTTGTATCAGATTCAGTGGCATTGGGAGAGCTCCCATTAGCAACAGGCTGTGATCTTAAAGGCTGAGGGACAGAGAGGGGGGGAACTGGAGATGGAGGTGAATCTATAGTAGGGTTGGTAGGTTTGGTGGGAGTCCGAGAAGGGGGCTGAGATGAGGCAGAGGTGGGGCCAGTAGAGGAAACACTGTGCGTCAGTGGAGGTGGGAGAGACTGGATGGATATGCGCTGAGACTGGACAGCAATAGGAGATTTGATATTTTGGGCTTTCTTAGCACGTTCGGCCCATGAGAGATGATGAGAGTCTGGCGGAGAGGAGACTGATGAGACGACCATTGATAAGGCCAGAGAGATGGATGGCAAGACAGGGAGATTTGAGGGAAATTTGAGAGATGAGATACTGAGAGAAGACGGGGAATACTTGTGAGTGAAAATGAGGGATGAATGAAGTGAGAAAGAAAGGTAAGAAGGGGGGAAGGAGGAGGAGGAGGAGGAGAAGAAAGACGGGGAGTGAGAGGGGCTGAGCTGCTCACTGGACGCGTTGAGCTCACTTTCCCACGCCCTTTTAATTATTTTATTATTATTTTATCTACACTGTCAACACTCCTCTCACTTCATCCAACGCCTTGCCCAGCAGATTCTGGCCCCAACGCTCCTTTGAGTTCATTGCGTTCTTCTCCCCGAATCCAATACCCCATATTCTATCGCGTGGACTCGCCTCTACAAACGACCGCTCCCCCGTCTTCACCAGTTTCTCCCTCAACTCTTCATTCTGTCGGAACTTGTGCACATTCCCCTCAAATACAATCTTTTCTCGCGCTTCCTTCCACTTTTTGTCATCAAAATTTTTCACCTTTCGCCCCAATGCTTTCACTTGTGCCATCGTCTTCTGATTCACCTCTTTGATTTTCAGCATCTCCCGCGCTATCTCATAATCTTTGAACAATAGCGCTTTTTGGACCATCATCCAGTGCTCCGCTGTCAGAAACTCAATCGCCTCCGTCTCGCCACCAAAATCGATCGTCACTGTAAATGGAGAATAGTACCATTGTGACGCCCATCCACTATTCTAGCTTAGTACTACACCACACAAAGCTGCTATGGCTCAGTACTCACTGTATCTCATTTGTCTTCCAGAAGAATACATAGTCTTCTCGGCTTTTCATGCGCGCGAACAAAGAAATGAGATGTTCCCAATCAGTGTCTTATAATAATTATAGATTATTATCCCCGAGTCATTTCAAGTTACTCAACTCAGGTTCGGATCCCCATCGCACCCGAGCCGGGTCGTGACTGATCCCTGCCCCTGCATCTTGCTCTCGTCCCCTCCATCCCCTCCATGAGAAGAAACTTCCCTTAGATTATCATCAGCACCAAATCCAATCACCTACCGCTTGACCCTGCGTTCATCATGCTCAAACCCTTGCCATCTCCCACACCGAATCACGGCAATGTGACGGTGGTAACAGTCACCAGGACTCATATTCCACATTCACCTTCTATCATATCATACCTAAGGTCATAGATGATACAATTAATTCCATTCATCTTATGCTCAGCTAACCGGCTCGGAAGCTGCTCTCCAACTAGTGCCTCTATTGTTCGGCAACATGCAAATAATCTACCACGGCTTCTAGTCCTCTATTCCCTCCAAGTCGAGCGATTTCATCTCGGACCTGACGTTCTAGTGTGGTAAGCACTGTCATTGTATAGTTAAATGAACGTGTGCGTTTGCGGAGATATTCAATTGTATGTATTTTTAATGTTGGCGTTGAGGGTCGCTTCTGGAGTACATCTTAAACCCCGCCGATAAGCACGGGAACTAGCATCAGCGAAATGCACATACTAAGTATTTGGCGGTTCGTTCTATCTGCCTGGATACCGTGAACGATTGGGAACGAGAATTTGCCTTCTGTCAGGTCCTCGGCAAAGCCCTTGTTGTTGGTGTACTAGAGAACTTGTCAATCAATAGTATAACTCTTGCAAACTTAAAAGGTACCTCTGTGCTCTGTAGGTTCATGTAATCATCTCTAATTTGGAAGAAGACGCCAATGAGATTAACCAGAGTAACATAATCACTGTTGCGTGTGAGCAGACTCTCTTCAAGATTGGTTATCTATCTTACATATCTCGATTCGTCGTAGCACATGCAATCATGAGCTTGATACCGATCCGGAGAAGACCTCCTGTCTCTACACGGGCGCCGAGTATATTCAGACATCTACAAACCTCGGTTTGACGTACTCACTCTGATTGACCATGGAGATATACTCCTCTTCTGTTGGACAATGTAGCGAATCACGCCACAGTATCTCCAATCCCTGGCCTCTGTGCAGAGACAAGAGTTCTGCGGTGACAATCCTGTCTAGATCCATAGGCACAGTAGAATTGTCTCGTAATGCGAAAAGTTCCTGGTATGCAAGAAAATATACATAATTCGCAGTGTTGATCGTCTGCGGGACGCCATAAATCTTGTGCGCGACTACGCAGCAGTAGGTCAGCGCAACTCGCCACATTCGGAGAGATCTAAGCACGATGGATAGATACCGGGATGCCCTCGACGAAGTTGTGAATCATCTTCGATATCATCTACCCTAATACAAGTTTGAGCATTGAGAAAGAGACATCCCAGGTGTGGTAGCATACATAAGGCTCGCATTGTGGAGCATATTCACTACATTCGCGATGATGCTCAGCTTATCGGCTGGGACATTGAGCCATATATTGAAAGCCTCGATTAACTTGCGTCTGATGTCCTTTCCGGGATGAGAGTTTATGTAGCTGAATGGTTCAAGGAGTGCCGCTTCGTTGGTGCTATCCCAGGTAGGGTCTTCCGCCAACCGTGAGCGAATGTCGGAATAGTTCATTGATAAGATAGTCTATGTTTGTCACTTCCCTTGAATCCAAACAAAGGAATCGGTTCAGTACTTACTCAGCTATCGCCAAACTCCAATCATCTGAGAAATGGTGGCTCTAAAGGCTATACTTTCTGTGAGATAGGCTGAATTTCCCAACAGATCATACCAAATCAAGGGTGTGTTATTCGCCATTGATAACACAGTTATACTCTTATTACTACACAATGCATCTATTGATATTGTTCACATGGGCGCGCGTTTCAATATAGCGCACCAAGCTCAGATGGGTGCTGTGCTTTCTCCACTGGAGAATGATAGCTCTATCGGGTGGTGTTAATCAATTGATCACCCCAAAAGAACTTTCGGCTTATACCGGGTGGCAGAACTGCCTTGTACCACCTGATTTCATAGGACGCTGACCATCCCAGGAACTTGGTCTGAGGTTATCTCCATTCGATCACCCATTCTTATTAATATAGCCAATTACAAGCCAGATGCGAGGTTTGCATTTCCCAGCCATGTGAAGATAAAGCAAAGGGCGGCAAGTATGAAGTTACATTTTTATCATCAGAGCCCCATCTCCGTCTGAATATCGGTGGTCATTATGACAGCCTTCACACCACTGTTTATCAATGGCGCGAGTACTGCCGCCAGTGATGGGGGTACGTTTGAAGTGAGAAACTCATATACTGGAAAAGTAGTGGGCACTGCTGCCTCGGCCACGAGCGCAGATTGCAAAGCCGCGATAGAGGCCGCAGGCAAAGCATTGAGAAAGTGGGAGGAAACAAGACCCACTGACCGCGGGCGGATTTTCCAAAAGGCGATTGACCTCCTCCAAACAGACGAGTACAAGCAGAAGATACAACAGGCTGTTCGGGAAGAGATCTCTGCTGCGGAGGATTGGAGTTACTTCAGTTGGGTGGCCTCTATCAATACGTTACGAGGTGCTGTCAATATGGTGGCGCAGTTGAAAGGCGATATGTATCTTTCTGAGGCAGTTCCTGGAGCAACAGTGTTTACCCAGCGAAGGCCCATGGGAGTCATGTAAGTGAAATCCGAGATCATGTTGCCTATTGGCGTGCGTATGACATTTATTCTCAGATTTGCTATTGGCCCATGGAACGCACCGGTCACGCTCGCCTTGAGAGCAGTTGCAGCACCTATAATATGTGGAAATACCGTCGTATTCAAGGGGTCCGAATTCAGTCCAAGCAGTCAGGCAATTGCCGTCGAAGTCTTGGCAGAAGCTGGCCTCCCGCCTGGCGTTGTTAATTTTATTTCGGTGTCCCGCGAAAATGCACCGGCCTTGACTGCTGAGATCATTGGACACCCGCTCGTTCGCAAAATTAATGTATGTTTAGCACCGCCCTTTTTTGTACTCTGGTACCTAAATTTTCTTGTAGTTTACTGGTAGCGATCGAGTAGGGCGAATCATTGCTACTGAGGCTGCCAAGTACTTGAAGCCGTGTGTCCTTGAGCTGGGAGGAAAGGCACCGACTATTGTGGGTGTAACTTATAGGCAACCAGCCCATCTTGACGTCGGTTATTAGGTTCTCGATGATGCTGATCTAACTGAAGCGGCGAAAGCGATTGTTCACGGCGCACTAACATTTTCTGGCCAGGTAAAAAAAAAAACTGTTATTCATTGTCAATGTGCGCTAAAGGAAGAAATCATCTTGCTAGGTTTGTATGTCGACTGAGAGAGTAATTGCGCAGAGCGGAATTGCACAAGACCTTTTGAGCCGCATACGCGAACTTTGCGAGAAAATGAAAGCAGGAGACCCTTCTGATCCCGCGGTGAAGTTTTCCGCATTGTTCACGGAGATGTCTGCAGAGAATGTCGTCGGGATGATGCGTGAGGCACAGGGACAAGGGGCGAATGTTCTCTTTGGTGATTTACAGCGACAAGGTGCACTTGTAACCCCTCATGTAGTGACCGATGTGAGGCCTGGAATGAGGTTGTGGGATCGCGAATCCTTCGGACCAGGCAAGGGCAGCTGATTTTCATTCTCATGCTTATATTTGACCGTGTTCTACAGTCATAACATTTGCCGTTGCTCAGACAGTGGATGAAGCCGTCGAGTTGGCAAATGCATCAGAATATTCGCTTACTGCTAGTCTTTGGTCCAAAGATCGGTTTGCAGCGCTCGAAATTGCGCCGCGTATCCGCTCTGGTGAGTGCTACGAAAACATTTCATAACCATGGCTGAAATCCCATGTCATAGGTTATGTCAACATTAACGGTCCAACGCTTCACAGTGAACCTGGCATTGGGTTGATAGGCCTAGGGTAGGTTTTACTCAGCCTTTGATTTTGCATAGCAATAACCCTCGTTACAGGGGTGCATCTGGTTATGGTCGATTTGACGTTGAAGCATTCACAGACAAGAGAGCCTTCATCGTCCACTCTTCTGGCCGGAAATATCCATTTCTTAACTGAAACACGTAGTGAATAGTAACATCATGTACCTTGAACGGACAAGGAATCGTAAGAAGCTATGTAGTGAATATGATGCTGCGGAGGGCTGGACAGTTGGAGATTGTCTGATGGTGTTCTTTTCTGTTCTGGTATCCTCCTAGATACGATTCTGCTGCGTTCTTTATCTCTTCTTTTCTTGCTATTTCCACTCCGTATCGCGTTGCCGCAATCAGCACTGATGACATTTCAAAACAGACTTTGATTTATCATTCTGTTGCTCCCGGTGGCTGTATCAAAGTCACCTCCGTCTGATCCGGTTATGAGAACAAATCTTTCCCAATAGATACAGAGGTCCAGATATTCACAAAAAACATCGGTGTTTCCTTTGAAGGTTGATGCTGTTTGAGAATCCTGTCCTTCGTTGCTAGATGCCCTCTAGGTCGCAACGCCCCTAGTTGTTCCAATGTCAAGCAATTTCAAGCAATTAGAAGGACACCGAGTTTTGCTAGCATTACGATAGCAGGACAGCCATTGAACAGCATATTGTTTATATACTTTCTCGATGTGAACTTGTCGTCCGTAGCTTTCTATGTGGTTTGATTCTAATAACCAACATTCAAGTCACTAGCCTCGGGAGGGGAGTTAGCAATGGGCGAGAGTGAGGGTGTCCATGAACAATGAAACCTATTCAGGAGAATGGAAGGATGCAAAGAGTCAAATAACTTTTTACCCCCATCCCTTTACGCCTCGCCTTTGGACTTGATTAAGAAATCGTTACATAGGTTAATCATGGATGAAGACTGTTTCCTCAATTTTGTCGTCCTATGGAAGGTAGCTGAAAGATCGTTTTAATGTGTGTGAAATGGTGCATAACAGGTTGCTTTGGGCTTGCAAACAAATAGGGAAGAACCCAGTTTTTCTCAACCAAGGTAGTCCTTGACTGTAGAAGAAAGTGAACTGCCATTATCGGGAAATTATCACCCAAGCACATTTTCTCTTGACAGCGCGCTTTTTCTTACCTGTAATGGGAACTATAGAATCCCAAAGAAGCGCCTTCTACAGTATGTCGGTATTTTAGTGTATTGAGAAGTATCCTAAGGCTTGTCGTCTTAAGAACCTCTGATCAGCTGAGTGGTAGGGGTGTCTTGTCCACTGAGTGATTGATGACTAGCTTGTTCGCGAGCTTCATGGAGACACCAAATCCAGCATTCAGACCAAGTTTCACCAAATTGTGTTGCCCCCAAGGTAGAAACGACCACATCAGACACCGGGCCACTGATCTTCATTAAATAAATTTTCATCAGAACAAGGAAACTTTAGACAGTATCAATCTTTGGGGCTGATTTTGGACATACACCAGCGAGTCAACTGTTGCCGGTATGAACCATTAATGAAGAAGATAGGAGCCAGGTATCAGTATCAGGACCTACCGTTGCTGTGATCACTGTAGTATGTATGACTCGGATCAGGTCACGAAAACGAATACAAGGGGCAACGAGTCACCCCACTACAAGATAGGTTCAATCTTAGTAATGTTTAATTAGTAGAAAGCTTGTTTTCTACTCACATGAGAAGGACAGATAACAGCTGTGCCAGCAGCGGCCCATAGGAAAGATTCGCAGGAAGACATCATGGCTCTGCCCATCACTGAGTCGGACTACGATAAGATGCTCATCCAAGTGAGCACTGGAATCCAATGGCATGGTAACATATTTCCAACCAGCTTTCTCATGGTGCTGCCTTTTCTGTTTCATTGTCACCTTGAAGACTCACTGGAACTGTCACTGGATCAACTGGGTTGAGTGCGGATGCCACAGGCATAACCACAAGTAAAAGGAATAGAAGGACTGAGAATCTGAGATGGTTATATGCTGTCAAATCATCATCGACAAGGGAATACGATGGTTGCAGTCATGTTTTGCATAGACTTTGTCTCCTGGATTCGAAATTTTGCAAATCATCATATGCCACTTGACTAAATTCTATTGGTATTGTTACACGGTGATACGAGTCAGATGAAAGAGGCGCGTTGAGGCCCCATAACACACAACAGCGTCCAGTGTCCAGCATCCGCAAATTCACGAACAGTTACGCTCAGCCAAACCTAGTAAGTTAGACTGATTCGCAGTCAACGCCAAAAGATCCTAGCGTTAAATATCATGAATTCCAAGGCTCGTTGAGGCCGATAATGAACACAGTCAGGTATTAGATTTGGTGGGGTATTTAGTAGCGGTAATGTCCCTACACGGATTCAACAAAGAATCGTAGAGTTTACGCGAAAGGCTCTCACCGGCTTGTATGGCCCCTCAACAGGGATGTCCAGGTAGCTGGATTGAGTTCCCGTCAGTGTAGTGAGCTTGACGTTGAGTTGTGCAAGGTGAGCACGGGCAACTTCTTCATCGAGTTCCTTGGGTAACATGTGTACGCCAAGGGGGAAATTTTCAGGTTTTGTCCAAAGCGCAATCTGTGCTAAGACTTGGTTGGTGAATGAACAAGACATGACAAAAGATGGGTGCCCTGTAGCACATCTACTCTTGATGTTAAGTCATGGTATTCATATGATACTTTGCATACGCACCCCAAATTGACGAGTCGTCCCTCAGCAAGGAGAATGATATGACGTCCAGATGGCATCGTGTAACGGTCAACCTGAGGCTTGACGTTAACAACAGAGGTTGCATTAGCCTTTAACCAAGCAACATCAATTTCAATGTCGAAATGTCCAATACTGCAAGTCCCTCAGTTAAGAGGATAAGGGTTGTATGATACTTGACTCACTTGCAAACAATGGCATCTTCTGGCATGGCTTGGAAGTGTTGGGCAGTAATAATGTCACGATTTCCAGTTGTAGTCACGAAGATGTTTGACCTCGGTGCAGCATCCTCCATTGTTGTGACTTCATAGCCGGCCATTGCGGCTTGTAACGCATTGATAGGGTCGATCTCTGTAATGATGACTCGTGCACCGTATGAACGAAGAGATTCAGCACACTAGTTTAATAAAGACATTGGCAAGTGAAGTAACATGACCCATTTGTACAACACTTACGCCTTTGCCGACGTCGCCATAGCCAGCAACAACGGCAACCTTGCCAGCAAGCATGACATCAGTCGCGCGCTTGATGCCATCTACGAGTGACTCTCGGCACCCGTAGTAATTGTCGAACTTGGACTTTGTCACCGAGTCATTAACATTTATTGCTGGGACTTTGAGCTTCCCCTCACGGAATGCTTTGTACAAATGATGGACGCCAGTGGTTGTCTCCTCAGACAGACCGCGGATATCTGAGAGAAAAAATCAGTATGAATAATATGAATGTTTTAAGCTGACCTTGAAGATACTGGGAGTATTTGTCGTGAACAATGCGGGTAAGGTCACCACCATCATCGAGAATCATATTCAAAGGCTTCCCTCCAGAAAAGGTGGTCAGGGTCTGCTCAATGCACCAGTTGTATTCTTCCTCAGTCTCTCCCTTCCAAGCGAATACAGGAACGCCAGTTGCGGCGATACTGATCAAAAGTTAAAGGATATATCACGTCAAGAACGAAAAACCGCACGCAGCAGCAGCATGGTCTTGCGTTGAGAAAATATTCTACGAGTTTGACGTCAACATAAACCCATAACAGTATCTGAAACATCACTAACACAAGAAGACCATGTCACCTCTGCACCTAGTGCCGTAAGGGTTTCAATGAGAACGGCAGTCTGAATAGTCCTGAGTTGAGGATGAGACTAAGATAAGACCCCAACGAGGAACATGCGCACATGTGAAGACAGCCTGCAATACGCGCCCCTTTCAGAGGTTGAGTGGCTGCATACTGGAACGGAATTCTGAAAATGGTCAAAATCTTGCTGTAATGACCGTACCTTCTTTCTCATGAACATGAGACCGGGCATTTCATTCTATGGTTTGATGTGAGTGACATGCTCTCGCTCGATGCGTTGTCGCGTGGAATCACCTCTGCAATCTCAATCTCCTTGCGTCCGAACGCAGCGAGGGAGATATCTAGACAGATCGCGTATGTGTATGAGCAAATATCATCTCAGATGCTTTGGAGACTCGTACCAGCAACTTTGAAAACCATATTTCGTAGAATGTAGATGGTGGTGATAAGGCAAGAGTCGATGGAGAGATAATGCAGTGGAACGTTTTTTTTTGACCCTTCCGTTAAAATGATGTCACGTGATATGCCAGTTTAGCCGGTCATATTTTGAGTTTTCTACCAAGTTGAGTATGTCAAATCCCCCTGCTGACCGCCGAAGAGAACGGTGCCGCATAGCTGAGATTGTACAATACGTATGCAACATGGAGGGTGGGACTCCAACTTCTGAAGTAGTATGCTTCCCTGTTCCACGACTTTTTCGACTGTAAGCTATTGCTTGATTGAGTTGCATCGTTATTGACTTTATGCAGGTGTCCAGGCCAGCCTGCAGTGGAGGTCACCACATTAGCTGACATAAATATGGCTACTGGTGAAGTGGAATTTTCAACAGAATCCAAGTGAGCTTGTTTGTTGTCTTGGTTGATGGTTTGCATATTGGTGAACTACAGGCAGTATCGCATCAAAGGCAAGAGCTGGCAACAAATAAACCGATATTAACAAAGAAGGCGGTCTTGAAATGTAACTGTAAGCATGGCGAGCTTTTACATCCTATGTCTGAAACAATTTTTCGTTTACTTACATGTGCACCAACCGTCTGCAATACCTATTTACAGTATAAAGCAATTGTTGCTTTTCAAAGGGCCTTATTCGTTCATCATCAATTTATGGAGTGTAGGTTGCACTGCTTTGGGGGCGTGGAAATCATATCGCTGGCGATATCCGATGATCTCAGATACTATTTGCTTGGGTACAGAATACGATTAATAACAGGAAGGGTTCGAGGCGACCATTGATACATGATGGATGATGATTGACGTGGGAGGAGGAAAGACTAAGGACCCAATAAGTACTAGAGTAAGTGACAGCTAATTGGAACATTGATATGTTTGGGCTTGCTTACCATCAGTATGCATCAACGACTCCTTGATCGGGATTACTGGAAACAATATGTCCTCTCAACTGGCTCAACGCCTCTGCCACTCCAACCTCACTCCATTAACTGACCTTTTACTATCCCGGACTCACCTCCATACGCCCAAATCTATTGCGTCGTCTTTTCTGTGCCTGACTTGATTATTATTTTTGTCCATACCATACAGGTAGCTCGACTCAGTTCTGTCACCGATTTTCATCACCACCCCCTCACAACCTTGACAATATTATACTATGATCTAATCTCTGAGCCTTGACCCCATCGTTTGGTCAGGGCGGTTCCAACGCAACTTGTATCCATTTTCACCCGAACAAGAGACTGTTGCCTTGTCTATTGATCTGCACTGCCAGAGCCACTTGCAAATGATCCTCTGTTGGACTGGATTTATCGCTGACGTTCCGATGCCCCTCGCGGAGTGTATATTAAAGCCTGTTCTGAAAGTCTTCCTCCCCATTAGTTCCTTCTCTTATTCCTCCTTCCCTTAATTTAGCGGTAGGCATATATTGCCGCCGGCTTTGATTACTCTCCCTTTGGCTATTCCTAGACTAAGGCCTGACTCAGATATCTCCAACCCTCCATCTACCTCGTCACGGAAGGTCCGTTATGATGCCAATGTCCCATACTCATGGTCAATGGCAATCAGGAAGTGCAAGGTCGCATCCTGCTGTAGGCATCGAGCGGAGGGCTTCAATTGGAGAACATACCGTTTTCCCTTACGGCCCAATAATCAACGTATGCATCGCTCCCTTCTCTATACGAATGTCTGACGAGCTAATCTTAATAGGACCGGTTCTCTGGACAGATGACTAGCGACCCAGCTCGTCCAAGACCTACGTCTAGCTTGGCTGGAGCTATGGGTGAGGCCATGATGTCACCTTCTCGAGCTTCTTCTTCCTCAGCTACATCATGGAGTACAAGCCATCCCACGCCCTCAGTTGCAATCGCCATGCACCCTCCCTACTATCCCGGTGTTCCTGGGGAAATTCCACCTAATTATTCTTCTTCTGATGTCTCGACGTATCAATATGAATCCCCATCAGCTCGTCACAACACCCCTGATTCTTTGCCTCCACCATCGCCATCCTACCTACCAGCCCATTACTCTGAGTCATACACCCAGCTTCCTAATGTTCGTTCCAACGGGGCCCTACCGCTCTCATTTGCTAACTCGTCTTCATATTCGTTTAATTCGGATAGCAATCCCGACCAAGAGGTTCTAGCACTCAAGCAAAGGATTCGCGAACTCGAACGCGAGTGCAACCGGAGCCGAGAGATCATACATAGCCTGCGTGGAGTTGTTCGTCTGCCACGGTCTTCCAACTTTCAAATCGGTTGGGAAGCTCGAACAGAATCTAGAAAACGGAAATTCTGTTCTTTAAACCGTGCTGGCAACGCGTTATGTGCATGGCATGATTCAAGGCGAGAACGCCGTGCATTTCCGCCGCGTAATGCGCCTCCTGGGTATCTTAACTGCGGCTGTACCTACGAAGAAGCTCTGTTTGAAGAGAGCTTGTCGCGGCATGGTGTTGGTAGCTATCTTCCTGGGGAGGCTGTTCGTATGGACCCCGCCCTAAGAAATCCCCTATTGAATCTCTTGCAACGGACATATGGATATAAGGATGGTGATTTTGAACACAATCCTATTTCCGAGACATGGATAGAAGGGCAAGCGCCGGAGGATTGGTACCGTAAAGCCCAGGAAGGGAAAGCGACCAAGGCGAGAACTTGATGCCATACATGCAATTCACGCGAATATTTCTTCGCCACAGTCATTACACCTTAGTCTACAATGCCTTATAATTCTAATGGTCAACATATTTAATCTAGACTCATCTAATACTATTCTTGTAGCACTTCTACTCGTTTGTATTACCTTTCACTCGCACTTGTCATGACTCGCATACAGTTTACGGTTTTTCACATTGTATTTTGTTTACTCATGGAATCATTGCCCTAATTGGATGAGATACCGGTGGAGATAGTATAGCAGCATGTACCCATCGAAATCAGGTTTCACTGTGTATGTGCGAACATGATACCTAGTGGGCCGCGCCGGCTTTCGGTCGTTGGCGGCTTCGCGAATTCGGAGGCGTGGATTTGATGGCACAGACGCGAACCGATTTTTTGATAGCGAAAACTACTCTCGCAAGTTGATCGTTTCAGTCCTATCACAAGTGGCCTGTGTGAGATTGCCTGTAAAGATGGATATCGACCCATTGTTTCAAGGAGTAGCGCTTGATCCAACAGGTTTCTTGTTACATATATCTAGTATTGCAGTACAGTGGATACTTATGTATTCATATGCATATTCTGGCCACTGCACACGGGAACAGGTTAAATGATCTTGGGCTGTGGTGTCGCAGCGCACCTGGAATGTGACATAATGTGACATTACAGCCTTCTCAACCAGGTTCCAACTTGAATATGTTCTTTAGGCTACTTCCTGGGCTATTTTCAGTTCTTCTTGCGTTCCCACTAAACATAGGCTTACTGCAACAGCATTTCAACATATACAAGGTCTCTGAAACATATGTGCTAGATTTAATCTAAGTCATACCCTATGATCATACTTTTGCGTCTAACATTAGCCCGACGAGTGACGAGATTCAATTGCCCTTTGGAGATGCAGGTACGCATCATATCAGAAGTCCCACCTCATTCACTGAAGTATCATGATGAATTACATGAGGGGATCACAACCCCCCGGTACGAACAGGACTGTAGTTTAGCAGCAGCCAGTGCAATCCGAGAATATTGTCAAGGCGACAATATGATGGAAGATGAACGAATTCTCATTTCACTTCACGTCAAAAAGCAAGCCTCCGATTTGCATGGTGATAGCTTCAATCTCCGTGACTATGTGCGAACTCGGGCACCGATAGAATGTGTACCTTTTATGATCAATTCTTTGCTTCAACTTGAGGGACTACTCCCCATGCATCAGTCATAATGTGACTGTCTAGAGTATCAACACCGTACATCAACCTGCCTCTTAGGCAATTCTGGTCGAGCCATTCCGCCAATTCGTGCGCATATCCCATTAGTCTCCACAGCTCTTTCTCCATGTCATCGTTGGTTAAGCGCAGTGTTGCTTTGCATTTGGGCGATGAAAAACAATTGGTACTCTCCAAATAACTGTGCTTCGCTGAATGTCGACTAGGCTCCTGAATACTTGGCCCATGATGTATGCATGCAGGGATATGTTTTCAGTACCTGAAACAGCAATGGAGTGACCACGTCCGTCAGTTAAATCGTACACACTGAATTGTCAATAAGGCTGAATCAGCCTTCCACGAGAACGTTCGAACTACACAACAAAGTTTCAGCTTGGAATATTGAAGTAGGAAATGAATGTAACATCCAGTTTGGTGAATATCCATATAATGAATGTTGCGTAATGCAATAATGTGTACTCCTTTTAGTACCATGGTACCATTTTCGTCCTTCTCGTTAGTTTCAATGAGTATAATATAATTCAAATAAACAAGTCTTGGCAGGTGTAGGAAAGCCCGCACAAGGGCTCACATATATACATAGGAGACCAGAAAAACCTCCGAAGGTTTCGTATCTCACGCGGACACAAGAAGTTCAACAGTGCAGTCCGATAGTGGAACTAGAAGTAAGTGGGAGTAACGACGGCATCAAAGCGAAGGTAATGATGACCATTTTAGACATGTCCTATTAAACTTTAAAGCAATCATTGATCATTCCCTTGCGGCGCCGAACTGTGGAGAATGACACTGCACGTGCCAGTGGGAATCAAGATGTGATAAGATAGAATCGTGTCTGACATACGACAAGGATGCACGTTGTCGTGTCGTGCCTAGCGCATAGTCCAAAGTGCTGATTTGATTAAGTTGTATTTACAGTATATTTACTGTGATGGTGTCATAGTGTCATGCTATTATATATTTCTGTGCCGTGTCGTGTACATTTATAGCTGTGATCTGAGTATAAGGAATGCATTCACTCAACTTCACCCTTCTTCCCCTAACTCATCTCTTCTCATTGTATAACACATCCCTCACCTTCCTTCCTTTCTTTAAGGATTGCCAATGCTCCCCGTAGCAGTCTTACACCAGGTCGTCGCACTTCAGGGCACTTCCCAAGGTACTGTGCAGCAGTCTCACATAGCAGTCTCCCATGTAAATTTTAAGCCAACTATCCTCGTTCTTCTGCTTCTAATTCAATATTTCTTAGATTAATTCAACAAGTGGTAATCCAGAAGATACAGGGGATTCGAATATACAGTATGGACTCAAAGTATGTCTTCAAGAGGATTTACGTCCCTGAATACCCAACCAATTAAATAAGATGTACACGACCAGAGCCACAGTGCCAGAAATTTGCATAGACTTTCTCCGTAACAGATGTACTTGGGCAAGGAGATGCCGCCGCATACACCCAGTCGATAAGGCGTATTACCTCTCAAGACCCCAAAAGCAGTTACGTGCTGGTGTAGGGCCTGAGGAACCACCAGTGAATACAAACGCTGGGGAAGTAACTAGGTCTGCTTCTCCTCTTCAAACCGTTGTGAACCATCAATTACACAACGTTGGTGAAGTTCAGACGCCGCCCACTGTGAAGTTGCCAGGACAGATGCGAGCGCCTATTACAGTAAGCGATGCCCTTTACCACCTGCTAAGACTATAACTGATGCTCCGCAGCAAAATGCCCCACGTCAGTTGAACCAATCAGGGCATCAGGAGCCTATCCGTTCCAATTTAGACTCGGAGGAATCTGACGACACTTTAGAGGGGGGTGAGCCATCTCAAGGTGTAGAAACGGTATATTTCCTTCTTCGTTCTTATTTCCGTTGCTTATTACATCGTAGGAATATTGGACGGACTCAACAGCTCAAGATGTTGGAGATTATGATTCTACAACTAAATCCAATTCTTCGCCTTGTTCTCGCCCACCTCACCAACGCGATAAAAAGACAAATGAAACAGGCCCAAGGTTCCTCGCAACATCTCATTATTATGACCAGACCCCAAATTCCTCGAAAGTGACAATCTCAAGGGATGCACAAATAAAACATCCAAGGCCCATTTATTATCCAGAGAGATGTCGGAGATGGCTCCGGAATGTCTGTGATCGGGGATATTCCTGTCAATATGTTCATGAAGACCTTGATTATTCGAGTGAAGTCAGTTCAACTGAACCAATATTCTATTTCATGGCACTGAATGTTTGAATAGGATGAACCCATACAACGACGCTCATGGACTGTTACGATACATGATCACGCAAGGGTCAAATTTAGTGATGGATTCAAAGTTGAAGACATCATGACTGGTTTTGATATTAATTGGTTCTACATTCAGAATGTCCCCGATAAAATGAAGACAGAGCAAATTCTTAGCTTACTGAAGCCATTCGGGAATGTTCTTCAAATTCGTATGCGGGAAACATCGCTTCAACCGACTAAGGTAGCAAAGGTCGTCTTTTCGAGCCCTGACGAAGCCCGTCAAGCATCTTCCCGCCTTCAGCAGAAGGTCGTAGCCGGTGGAGAACTATCTGTCCAATTACCTATTGTCAGTTCTCGATACAACAATGTTATATTCAGTGATAGCACTGTGGTGGTGGAATTCCAGGCACCAAACAAAGTTGGCTATGGTGGTTATCGGGACACTTCGCATGCAAAGGAAGCTCTTTGTAAAGCTCGCACTGTGATCGGCAACAACTATATCGATGCAAGGGTTCACACAGGTCTTCCTGCGATTGGTCCCGTCACTGTCAAGTTTCGTGGCTTGCCTATCGACTTCACAGAGGAAGATATGCAACGCTTTTCGAAACCCACTGGCGTCGCATGGGAGAGACCTCCAAAAGTGAATCTGGCTAGAGCTATTGATAACGTAAAATCCACTCTTGAGTGCATCGGAAAGCTTCGTTCATTCGAAGTGTCCCCACCACCATATCGAGATATCAAGATCAGGATACGTGCACGTTACTCTTCAGCAGGACTTGCTGATGAAGCTTGTCAACGATTGAATGGTGTTACTCCGCTATGGACAGCAAGGTCGAGGATAACTGCCTACCACGACAGAGTTGTTGAATATCACATATCTTCAGAAGCTTATAGAAATGCAGCCCATGACATTGATTTCCTGATCGGCTATGTACGACATCAGCACCAGAAGGAAGCTTTAATATTGGTCAACAGCAATCGTTCTCCTGTCATTGTTGAACTGCATGCCAGGAGTCTGAAGTTGCTAGGACAGATCAAAGGAGAATTCGAGAAAACAATATCAGGAGAAGTTGTGAGAACTGCGGGGCGTATCATCTGGGATGATTTTTTTGCCTACCCAGCTGGTATTCGGTATCTACAAATTCTACAGCAATCGAATCCAGGTATTGTCATACGTAATGAAATACTCCGAAGAAAAATTCGGCTATACGGGCGCCCAGTCCTCAGAGATAGCGTGTCTTTGCGAATCAGGGAGAAAGTATCGGAACTACAATCTCAGCAAACGTCGTTTATCCCGATTCCTGGCCGATTGATTGCCATATTCATGAGTAAAGAGATACTCAATCTCCAGTCAGCTCTAGGTCCAGAGAATGTATACCTTGATATGTGGAATCACGGGCTGAAGATTCGAGGTGATAATACTCTTTACCGGAGGGTGTTTGAAGACGTGCGCAAGGCATGTGCTTCATACAGTGCAATGACCCGTGGAAATAGTTCCCTGTGTCCGGTATGCTTTGACAAGCCGATCGAACCTATTAAACTCCGTTGTGGTCATCTTTGGTGCAATGCCTGCATCAAAGGTTATCTACTTGCTGCACCGAGCGCCAAGGCATTCCCACTTGGTTGTCTTGGAAATGAAGCACGGTGTAAAGGATGCATTCCTCTTAGCATTGCTAAAAGCATGCTCTCTACCGAACAACTCCAGGCGGTATTCGAGGCATCCTTTACTGCTTTTGTGCAATGTCGTCCCGAGGAGTACCACTACTGTCCTTCACCTGACTGCCCCCAGGTATACAAAGCAGCACCTAAAAGTCTGAAAGGCTTTACGGTGCAATGTCCATCCTGCCTCATCCGAATTTGTGCCAGCTGCCATACTGAAGCCCACGATGGGTTTGGCTGTTCTGATGATGGCAAATGGGACGATGACTTCCGGGCATGGGCCGAAGGCCGCGACGTAAAACGGTGCCCCGGTTGTCGTATTGTCATCGAACGTCTCGAAGGATGTAACCATATGACATGTACGCGGTGCCAGACTCACGTTTGCTGGGTCTGCATGAAGACTTTCCCTAATGGTCAGGGTATTTACGGGCATATGAGGACTGAGCATGGGGATTGGGGGCTGGGTCCTATTGAGTAAGGCCACAGCCTAGCCCAGTTTGAAAACAGTTTGGGTTTTTCTATCTCACACTCTGGGTTTTGGTTTAATTTATTTGGATACATTAAGCTCTTTGAATGTGCTCAATGTAGGATTCGGCGCTGTATTATCTATCTATGTCGGAATCGATGTACTTGGGTAGGTCAAAAAATCATAGGATTAGATGACACATTCACAAGTTGCCAACTATCAATTTATTTCTGATCCACCAGGGATCATATCTGCCGATGTTAGTAGTAGTGAATTCATCTCAGCATCGGCGTTTGTTGCAGCATTACAGGACATGACAGCGCTCCTAAGGTTAAAGAGCAGATGCCATTGTCCAGATTTACATAATTTAAGAAACATACAATGAGGAAGATTAAACATATTCGAGGAACTGTGATAGAAGTGAATTCTATGATAAAGAGAAAATGTTTTTAAAAAAATGGACTTACAAAAGTGTAAGGGCGACGAGGAGCTTGACCGCGGTGAGGCAGAGACTCTGGTAGCTCTGGCCTATCAGAAAATGGTAAGAAATGGCCCTTCTCATCAAGATATCCTACTTTTTCATCTGGGTAGTCTTGGAGTTCAGAAGGATATAAATGATCCGAGGGGGGGTAGACGATAAAACCCGACATGGTAACATGATCACCGCGTTTATTCCAATAGCCTTTGCGCACTCGCTTCTTGGTGGTGTATGCGCCTGAGCCTGACTGGCTGAGAGACGAGAAGTGGAGGTTGGAGTGTTCGGTGGGAGGGACGGGGAGGGGGTTGGACTGTCTCGACGAGCTTGATGTCGGTGGCGAGGTATGGTAATCATGAGGGGAGAGGGAGAGGGAGGTAGCAGGGGATGGTTGCTGGGAGGAAGCACGGGAGGAGCTAGATGACCGCGAAGAACGAGATGGGGAGGCGTTGTATGGTGAAGAGCTGCTGTGGGAGGGATGGGTGGGGGAGGGGTGGTTAGGTGAAGTATTGTAGAAATATGAATCCGCGGATTCTGCCTTGTTCCGCAGCGGAGTTCGGTGGGACGACTTGTGTGGACGATGATGTGAGGGCTGCTGCTGATCGGGTCTGGAAACAGAAGATGCTTCTGGGATGGGGTCCAAGGAGGACGAACTATTGATGACTGGAAATGTGGAGTTGCGCCCAAGCGATCGGTTTGATGACTTGGGGGTATTGATGAGGAGGGGGCTGAGGAGACTGTTGGTTGGCTCGTCTACCAAGTGGGCGGCAACATATACTGATGATGGTGCTGCTGGTGCGCTGTTGGGCTCATAGATAGGCGCCTTACTCGTCGTGTCTGGCATCGAATAGTGACGAGACAGTGGCTTTGGTTGCTCACTTGTTGACAAGGTTTGCATCCTGTCAGCGAGCTGTTGTGGGTCAATCGTAGCTGACCGTGACGTGCTAGGATGCAAGGAACTTCTGGAAGAGCTTCTGCTTTGCGCGAGTTTGTAGTGCTCTGGAGTGCGTACGATGTTGATGGAGAAGGTAGGGACGAGATCGCGTTTGGCTGTAAAGGGAACATCATCTTTGGATAGCTCTGGTTTTTTGGGGGATTCACGTTGGGCGCTAGTTTCCTGTTGTTGTTGCTGCTGCTGTGTGGCCGTTTCTGTTGATTGTTGTCTTGATGGCGTTGGTCGCTCGGCACGGTCTGGTCGTGCGACGGGGGCAGGGACGTCAGTTGACTCATCTTCTTCTGGTGCAAGCTGTGGTGGATTCCAAATCCAGGGTGAGTCGGCGATGGGAGGTCGCCGTTCGTCGTCCGTGGGTATGCTTGCGGCCGGCTGTTGGGCATAATACTCTTCACTGGCAAGGGTGTGAGATGGAGTCGAGGGGCAGAAGAAACACAACTTACGCTGGAATCATGTCTGAGAGACCAAGTGGGTTGTCGGACAAACTCGTGGCAAGATAAGTTGGGCTAAAGGGCTTTGGTACTCGTTTGTAAGGATTCTTGGAAGCGGCCTCTCCAGGTGGTCGCTGCTGCCATGCTTGCCCGGCTACCCAGGTGTGTTGGTTTGGAGGGATTGGCGCTTGATTTCTGGAGAGATAAGCAGGATTGAACTGCCATCTTCCAGCTTGCCATAGTTGAGGATTAACATTCATGCCGGAAGGTAGTGGAGGAGGGCCCTGAAAAGGGGGCTGCCACCCCTTGGGTATAGTATTCGTTTGTTGGGTATAGGGGGGCACCTGGTAAAAGGTAGTATAGGATGACATGCTGCAGAATTGCGTGGATGTGGGTCAAAATATATTCTACAGGGCATGAGGTGAGATGTGAACTGACAAGTACAAAAAAAAGAAAAAAGAGAGAAAAAGAAAGAAAAAAAGGACTCACATACTGGAAAATTATGAAGTATGGCTACAGGAAGAAAGAGGATGGTATAATCCACGATATGGAGTGAGAACAGAGCTGGGAGGTAAAAATGAAAATTGATAGGGTAGTAGAGAGAGTTGAGGTGAAAAAGGGATGAAAGATAGGAATATAGCAGAGTGGAAGATATGGATGGCCAACAAAGAGTCGGCTTCTGAATGAAAGATGTCTGTCGATGCAGCGTTGATTGAGCTGCGAGCTGCGAACACAACAGACACAGCTCTTTCAGGAATCTGTCACAATACCCGGTGCACGGGGGCCTCACATCTCCCCCTCCCCTTGCCCTGTTAATCTTCCCCTTCACCACCTCACGTCCGCTTTATTTACACATACCAGTATCATACTCACTACTGTACATTTGTCCCGGTACAGTAGACGTCTAGGATTATTCTTTTAGCCACTGGATTGTTTGTGTGTATTTGCAGATAAATGAGGGATCACGTGTTGTTGAGATTAGCGTTAGCGTTCAGCCGCAATGAACAACAACAACGACGCCGACGGTCAACTTGCACTTGCAATGCAGTCAGACAAAGATCAACTTCAGAACGTGACTCAGCTCATAAGTCCACCACCAGAGGAATCACTTAGACGTCCCTTGGTAAATTCACCTCCATTCATATCCCAATTTACCTACATATCTTACCCTTGATAGCGCCAACCATCCACTGAACCACCTTCTACCACATCAAAGAGGAAGCGGAGAACACAGCCCACAACTCAAGCACTCACTCCCAATCCAAAGCCCCGCAAGCACGCGAAACAAACTTCAGTCGGTCTTGAATCTCCAACCAGAACCGTTCTTCATGAATTCGACGTAAACTCAACACCGACAAAGTCAAAGCGAGTTACTATTCTCTCGCCACATACTCATAACTCAAATGCCGACTACATCCAACCCGTCGAAGCACTCCAAGTCCCTCAACCCCACCGGTCAACACGCACCCGACGCAGTGCGACACCAATTCCTCCTTATGAGCCTCCTTCAGATGTATTCACTCCACCTCGTGAGGTTATAGCTACGCCAACAGCAAAGTCAACCAAGCCCAGGTCTAGGTCCAAGGGTCTCTCAAGGTCAAGTCCAATCAAGATTATTCCAGTCAAGAAGGAGTTGCCTGATATCGATTTGAACGCGCCAATGCCTCCTCCCAGTCCTTCTGAAGATCCCATCCTACTCTCTGGACCCATTGAGCTCCTTAATTATACTTCAGCACAATCATCCAGAAACTCCAAGTTGTTTACAAATCCTGTTGAGCCAGTTTCTAATCTTGTGCCAACACAAACAGACTCCTCTTCTGCCGCTGGTCGGAATTCTTCAAATGATAACGTTTCAAATGGCCCCAATTCGGAGAGCCCTGTATATTACAATTGGATTTCACATACTCAACCTATCAACAGTTCTAGTCCCTTCAACTCTAGCAGCCAGATGGATAACAACTCTTCTGATGCTGCTATTCCACCTGTCGATCTACCTGTTTTGGATTTCAATGATTTACCACCAAGTTCGGACGATTGGAGCGATAGCGATTTAGATGATGATATAACAAAATTAGACGAAGCAAATATCGTGGAAGAGGGAGAAGGCCAATATACTGGCAAATGGAAGACCGTATTGGTCAAAATCAAGCATGACCCTCCTAGCAGCGCTACAAGAGCTAGAATGGAACAGTGGGGTAGACCAATCAGCCCTTTTCCCGAAGAGGCTCGCTTGCCGCAACTCAATCTCGGTGAAGAGGATGAACCAATGGCCCCTCCGGCCCAAGAACCCAACCTAGAGCTACAGGATGAACTTGACGAAGAGGAGGTTCATCGAATGTCTGTAGAACCAGATCCGCATGATGAAGAGGCTGCACCTTCGACATCCAGACCTTCAGAAACGGTTAATGTTGTGAGCGAACCGGAAGCCAACCACGTGAACAATTCTACCACGAATTCGTCAAGTGTGACAGCTGAACCAGTCGAGATGAACTTGGTATTCCCAAGTCAAGACGATGATGATCAGAGTAGCGACGACGACGCTGACGTCTCGTTGGTGAAAATCACGAGTGCTGATCCCCGCGCTGCTGCTAGAGCCGCTGCTATTTTGAAGCAGGTGAGTTATACTTTGGACAAGCAATCGATGGCGGGATTTAGTTGGTTTACAGCACGACTATGATTGTTTCACTAATATCAAGTCAAAACCCCGGCATTCTATGTTTGGAAGATCCTCCCGTAGGAGTTCTACTGTTGCTGAAGCACTTGCAAGAAAGTCTCTGTTGGGAGGCGGTATCGTCAAAGACAAAGCAAGGTTGTCGAGGGCGAGTACTGGAGTCTTGGGAAACAAGGTGTTTATTCCGGGGGCGCCTGTCACAACTCTTCCAGACTTACTCAGGGAAGCTGAGGTCGAAGTCAGCTTCACTAGCTTTAGCAGTACTCCGCGCAAGAACTCTCATGACAATACCTTGTCTTTCTTGGATGAGGGAAAATCGAACCTGGGTCTTCTGGACCTGTCAACGATTAGCATCCTTGATCAGACTGATTGCGAAAGAGATTGGACAAAGGAAGACTGGAAATTACTTGATGCATGCTTCACTGACGAGCGATTACGTGTTGGTAGTAACCTAGGGATTGGAGGTGATGGATTGGCAGACGTGGATAGTGTCGGTTTGGACAATGTGGTTCTTCGGTACATCGACTTTTTGGGGGGAGAGGATGCTGCCAGACGTCTTGGTCCTGATTGGGATAGGTACGATAGTTTGCTTGCATTCTAAGCTTCCGCCTATGACCTGCTCTTAGGGAGGTGATTATGCAGCGTGCAAAGGCGCTCAGGAAGAAGCAACGATCTGGCAAGGTTGCACCGCCAACTATACCTCAGACTCCGACTTCATCAAAGTTTGGATTCTTTGGTAGCTCGCCAGACATGGAAGTCCCTGACTTCACCCCGTTGAAGGAACGTCTGGCTTTTCGAAGAAGGACACGCCCTATATTACCACCGCCAAATGCAGAAGGTGCACCATTCCAGAACCTATTGGGGGACTCTGGGGAGTCTAAAAAGCTTCCTGCTTCTTTGATGGCACCTCGGTATGCCCACTTACTCGAGGAAGCCAAGAGTATCAGTGCAAGTGATCCTTCGTCGACTGAACACGAAGAGTTTCCTGCAGTTGGCAACGCAACTGTTACAGATGAGGTTACCCGGGTAAACATTGAGGGAGAGGACAAGCTGCGGAACCCGAAAACGCCAGCCACCTTTGGTAGTCGGGTCAAGGGAATTCTATTTTCATACCTTCCATCATTGTCCAAGACTGCTCCTCAACCGTCAAGGAATGTCTCTCGGCAGCCTGGTCTTCCTTTACCCCCCGTCGATGTGCTGGAGAGGCACAGGGGACCTATTGCGACGCCTGCCAGACAACCTTTGCCGAAGCCTAAACATCCCAAAGAGCTTGTAAATTTACACCCCCCTCCTCTGCCTGCACCCAAGACTTCAATGATCCCCCGACGTACGAAGCCCCAGCGACTGGTTGAGTTGCATCCAGCGCCCCGCAAATCACAAGAGGCTGGTCATGTGACTAGACCCCGACGAAGTAGCAACGGAAGTGTGAAAGAAATGGTGAAAACTTATGAAGAGATGAGTAAGGTTAACGAGGCGGCTGCAAAGGTGCTAACCGTGCCGGTGCGGGAGCGACCAGCAGCGAGGCCTGCGTGGAGGCCGTAGGACAGTAAATTGGTGATTTTTGTGTGATTTTTCTATCTGGTTGTATTTAGGATATTTTTTTTCTATATTTTATATGATGTAACTGGAGTTGTGATGATTCGTTTATCGTGGGATGCCTATATAGCAAGGGCCTGACGTTCACAGGTTCACTCTGGCGTACATAACCAAAGACTCAAGGACAATGAATACCCAATGGCCCCTAACTAGCTATGACCTTTCCATAGCCCGCGAGTTGAACATCTACCCATCCCACCTTTTCCCATTCCATTACCTTACCCGTACGCTCATCCACGCCTTGGACATATAACCGCACTTTCCCGGGTAGCTCTCCTTCAGTAGACAATGTTGGCTTCATTACCAACTGTAGGTTCTTTCCAACGATAACGAACCGGTCCTTCCCACCAGACTCCACACCAGACGTACCAAGCCAAATGGCGTTTTCGGGTTTCTCCTTCCCGGGTGTAGAAGTCGATGGAGGTGATACAAATTGCGCGTATATGTTGCAATAGGCGTAACTTGGTTGTGTTGAATGCAGAGGATAGTCCATGACCCATGACAGGGTTCCATTGAAGTTCTCTAGCGTTGTGATGATTGGTAATGTCTCCCCAGCACGAAGAGGGCTTGTTGGTTCGAATACGACGTTAATAGTTTCCAAATTGCTGCTTGCTTTCGACCCAGGTTCAACGTGAACACCCATTTGACCTAACATGAGGTCAACAAGTAGCTCCTTGGGACCAGCTGCGCCACTGATTTTCACTACTAGTCCAAGTGCACATTCCTGACTTTCAGAATCATTTGTGGGTGCAACCCTGATGTGGGCACCAAGACCAGTCCAACCATGTTGTAAGACTTTCGGTTGTTCTCTGGATACAACTTCTATCGGGAAAGAGTGCGTGGGGGAAAGAGGTTTGAGCCCATGTTCAACGACAATATGGAGGCCATCAGCGACCTTTGCTATTTTATAAACAGCGGTGATCGAGTACTCTTGCCCGGATGTTAAGGATAGCGACTGAACTGGGATCCAAATAGTCAGTTTAGTCTTGGTTTCAGGCGCCTCTGACTCTGACAAGGTCAGGTTCAAGCAGCTGCCTCCATTCCACGCGTCGTCCATATTCACGGATGCAGACGAGGAAGGAAGAATATTGTGATCTTGAGTTTCTTCATTCCATGTTAGTTTCGGAATAGGCCAAAGTAGATCCCCGATTGAGCATTGCTTCTCCACATCCTGCCACCCATGTGTCCACGAGGAGTGACTGACTGTATCAACTCTCCAGACCTTCTCACCTTCTACCCACCACCCTCTACCAATTCCGGGAGAGAATGTGGTCAGGAAGGCTATATGCTTTGGGTCTGGTGGCATTTTCTTTGATACAAGTTCGCTTATTGATTTATACGTAGTCTGTGAAGTTAATTGTCCGACTACGAGCTGATGGAGCATTGATAGTGAGGGCAAGTTCAGTCCAGGTACTTTTCCCGCCCAAAAGCTGACTTCTTCATCCCACCATCTTTCCCAAGTTCTCCCTGCATTACCTTCTCTGCTCTCCCAAGTCCATCCGGGTGCGAAGAGTGCCACACTTAATCCCAATTCGTTCGGGGAGATTGCTTCCAAGGCTCGATGTGTGCTAAATCCTCCGCCACCAAAAGTTCCTCGGCCCCATATATCAATTCCCATAAAGATATCTTGGTGTGTAAACACATGTTGTGCGGGTTGAGGAATAGCGGTGGCTGCGTTGCTGGGTATCAGCGTAGACATGTTGGCTGAATCGAGGGAAAAAAAGTATTGTATCGTTTCCATTGGATATGATTCACGCCACTTATTTTGTTGAGTCTCATGATGATACGCGCGATAAATCCAGGTGCTTACTCTATAATTTGAGAAAAAGCCTGTGGAAGACAAGAAAAACGGGCGGTTCAGATCGTTAAGTCGATTTTGGTACCGCACATTCCCTTTGATGGTGAGGCTATCATACCTACCCAAGCAACCAAGTCAAACACTCCCAGCTTGCCCTGGATGGACAAAACACTCACCAAATTACTTCCGCATGTGGTCCCACCTTTTTCCATAGCTCGCTGCGCAAAACACTTACCCAATCGGCAACGCCGCGAGCGTGCAACTCTCCACCTATTGCCAGCTCAAAGTTCATCAGATACCCGTCGAAACCTCGTTGGCATGCTAGATCTGCAAGAAGTTGGGCGTAGTGTATTGAGAAGGTGAATGAAGAGCCAGTGATAAACTGTTCTTTGGAAGCATCCCGACTTGTCATGGATGGACCAGCTAATAAGCGGAGTAGGTCAGGCTTAACACCGTCATGTTCAAAGAGCCTGAAGCAGTAAGAAGGTTGTCAATTGGAAAGGGGAGTGCGGCGCGACATACAGAACGCCTAGCATCTTAACACCTTGACGATGGGCAGCATTGATCCACCCAGCAGGAGGGATAGACACCTGTTTATGAGAGAAGCTGAGCGCTAGATAAGAAGTTGTGCCTTTAAGAAACGATGGGCCAAGTGAACGCACTAGACGAAGGTGTCGATTACCGACCAAAAGTTGAATGTGTAGGAGATGGAAAAGGGGTTTTCAACGTAGCCACCCTAGTACCAGCAGGGCAATTTCATATGGATGGATAAACGATGAATGTGACGATAGGCACCTTGAAATCATGGCAGACCTGGATAGTCCTAATGAGCACAGGCAGCAGACTCTGAGTGAGAGTAGACGACGTCGTACCAGGACCTTTCCTTTGCCTCGTTCGTTGGGGTCAGCTGGTGGATTGCGAGGTACGTAGGGCAAGGCTTCTGGTTGTGTGTCCTTGATATTAGAATTTGCAGCCCATGCATCAAGCTCTGATAAACTATCAAAGAACTGTGAGTCAGAACTTGGAGGAACCGGAGTGTTCCCTGAGATAGGCATAGAATTCGATGCAGGTGGCAGATCAAGCCTCCGCAAGATAACATATTCGTGGTATGCGTGGGAATATCCTCGAAGATTTAATTAATTAATGTCGTGAGAAAAATGTAATTAAACATAACAGTTGGGAGATCACGTGCATATGGAATGACATCTCTTTTAACCACTACTGCAGCTGGAGAGGGCACAACCTAAAAGCGCAATCCAAATCATGGGCTCCCGACGTCCCTTGGTAAATACATCTCTCTTTTTACCCTATTAACTTCTTTGAACATATCCCCAGCACTAGCCCCATGGTGCCGCTGCACCACTTCCACCTATTGATTCACCTATTCTGGATTTTAATGATTTGCCTCCAAGTTCAGACGACTGGAGCGATAGCGATATAGATGATGATATCACAAGATTGGACGAAGCGGCCGTTGTAGAGGAGGGGGAGGATCAATTCACTGGCAAGTGGAAAACCTTAGTGATCAAAGTCAAACAGGATCCTCCAGATAGCTTTACAAGAGCTAGAATGGAAAAATGGGGCAGACCTGTTAGTCCCTTTCCTGAAGAGGCTCGCTTCCCTCAAATGGATCTCGAGGACGAGGATGAATCAATGGCATCTCCTGTCCAGGAACCCACTACAGAGCTGAAGGATGTGGTACACACAGAAGGAGCTCATCGAATGTCTGGAAAACGTGTTTTGCATGGTGAACATATACCACCTTCCGCCTCTAAATCTCCCGAAATGGCCGATGTAGCTGGCAACTTGGAAGTCAACCAGCCAAATATTTCTGTTGCAAGTTCATCATCTGCGACGGCCAACCCGGTCCAATTCTCGTTATCAACAAGTCAAGCTGATGATGATGAGAGTAATGACGATGCGATTGATGTCTCATTGGTAAAAATCACGAGCACAGACCCTCACGCTGCTGCTAGAGCTGCTGCTATCTTGAAACAGGTTAGTACACTTACAAATTCAATCGAGGTATATTGATTGTTTTGATTAGCACGACTATGACTGTTTTACTCAAGTTAAAGTCAAGTCGAACCGCCAACAGTCTACGTTAGATAGATCCTCCCGTAGGTCTTTCGCTAGAAGGGCTTTGCATGAAGGTGGTATCGTCAAAAACAAAGCAAAACCATCCAGGGCGAGCACAGGAGTTTGGGGAGACGAAGTGTTTATCTCAGGGGCACCTGTCACAACTCTCCCAGATTTACTCAAAGAAGCGGAAACCGAATTCAGCTTCACCCGCCTTAGCAGTACACCACGCCATCATTCCCACGACACCACCCTGTCTTTCCTTGACGAAGGTAGGCGGGACCTAGGTTTGCTGGACCTGTCAACGATCAGCATCCTTGGTCAGACAGATGGCGAGAGAAGTTGGACAAAGGAGGACTGGAAACTACTTGATGCATGTCTCACTGATGAACGGTTATTTGTCGGTATCAAACTAGAAATCGGTGGTGATGGCTTGTCAGACGTCGATCACGTCAGCCTGCACAATGTGGTTTGGCGGTACATTCAGTTTTTGGGTGGAGAGGATGCTGCCAGACGTCTTGGTCCTGATTGGGATAGGTACGCTAGTTTGCTTGCACCCTGAGCTTTCTACCTATTACCTGCTCTTAGAGAAGTTATTATGCAGCGTGCGAAGGCGCTCAGGAAGAAGCAACGATCTGGCAAGGTTGCACCGCCAACTATACCTCAGACTCCGACTTCATCGAAGTTTGAATCCCTTGGTAGCTCGCCAGATATAGAAGTCCCTGACTTCACCCCGTTGAAGGAACGATTGGCATTTCGAAGAACGATACGTTCTATATTACCACCACCGAACTTTAAGGGCCAGAATCCGTCAGATGAGTTTGGAGAGCTGAGGAGGCTTCCTTCGAGGGTGCATCAGCACTCCCATTTACTTGGAGGAGTGAAGAGTATAGGGCCAAGTGGGCGCTCATCGATTGAGCACGAAGTACTTCAACATCTACCTGGCGACTGGATTGGTGCAAGTGAGGATACCTCAACAGGGACGGGCATGCCACGAAACCCGAAAACGCCGATTGCGTCTGGTAGTCGTGTCAGAGGGACTGTATTCTCGTATCTTCCATCATTATCCAAAAATGCTGGTCCCCAACCATCAAGGAACGCCTCCTGGCAACCCTGCCGTTCTCCGCTTCCTGTAGATGCGTCAGAGAAGCGCAGTAGACCACATCCAGCTCCCGTTAGGCCAAAAGAAGCCACTATCATTCCTAGACACCGGAGGAGCAGCGGAAGTGTGAAAGAAATTGTGGAAAATTTCGAAGAGATGAGTAGGGTTAACCAAGCAACTAGGAAGACTGCATGAGCAACGAGCAACACCACCAGCAGAGCAGCCACTGGCATAATCAAGGTGAAGAGACGATTTTCAAGTTCCTGTATATTTTTGTAGAGTGATTTCTGGTTTATATTAGTGTATCTAATACTTTCTAAATCTATACGATATACCTATAATTTACGAACTTGTGGACAGTGTCATAGATCTTTACTTCCTTTTCAATCTCCCCTCCCTGTGGTGTTTACATAATATCCATTTATTGAGATAACTTGTGTTGTCATAATTTCTATCAAACTTTTATCGTCACTCAGTATCTGAACGCCTCTGTATGGCTCAACTTTTTCCGAATATTGGCTCGGTTGCAGAAAAAACGCATAACATCACAGACCATGTTGAGCAATCAGATCAACAAATAAACGGTGATCATACTCCCTCACAGGATGCAGAGAAGGCAGTGGAGGAAATTGAATCACTTTGTATGCGATGTCATGAACAGGTATATTTGAACAAAGCCCTTATATACACTAGCTCATTCAATGGCAGGGATACACACGACTGCTTCTAACTTCAATACCATTCTTCCGTGAAATTATTGTCATGTCATTTAGATGTGAACATTGTGACTGGCGTAACAATGAGATACAATCTGCTGGCACAATCCGACGTGCGTCTCTTTGTGACTATCTCATACCCTAGATGTTTACTTGATAATCACTCAATAGCTGAGGGTACCGTGTATACAGCTCGGATTCTTGATACATCTGACCTTGACCGGCAAATTGTTCGATCTGGAACATGTGAGGTTGCCATACCTGAACTTGAGTTAACACTCCCTGCTACGAATAGAGGACAGTTGACTACTGTGGAGGGACTCTTGCGCGATATTATGAATGACTTATCTATGGATCAGCCTGTAAGGAGGATCCAGGATCCACAAGGCTACGGGAAGATACAAACATTGGTGGATAAAATGAAGGAAGTACTTGGTGATGAGGACGAAGACGAAGACGAGTTGAAAAAGGATGAATCAAGTACCAGCAAGGATCGGAGCCCACCTATGCCAGCCATCACGATCCGTCTAGACGACCCTGCTGGAAACTCGTTTATTGAATTTTTGGGCAGCATGTCAGACCCGAAGTGGAACTTGAGAACATACCAGCGCACTTTGCAGCAGAATGTAGATCTTGGGCTGATCAATCCTGACGACGTTGGAGTGAAGCAGGTGTCGAGTGTTACCGTAGATGATGTCTCAAAGGGTAATGTCTCTGTAGCAGATGGAAAAGGACATGAAGACAGAGACGTAACGGAGCCTGCACCGGTCACGAATGATGAGGTTTTTGTGTTTCCAGGACCTTGTTCGAGCTGTGGGCACAATATCGATACCCTGATGAAGAAAGTAAATATCCCTTATTTTAAAGTGAGTTTTTGATATAGCTGTTGTGTCTTTGCTCTTGCCTCTGACAGTTAAAGTTCATCAGGATATTTTAATTATGTCGACGAATTGCGAGCATTGTGGCTATCGTGATAATGAAGTGAAATCTGGTTCAGCTATATCAGAGAAAGGCAAGCGGATTACACTGAAAGTCGAGGATCGCGAAGATCTCAGCAGAGATATTCTCAAGGTTCGTGTTGTGTGGTTTCTTATGATATGAGTTTTGATATGATTTTAGAGCGAGACTGCAGGGCTCACGATTCCCGAGATAGAACTTGTGCTTGCCCATGGTACCTTGGGTGGCCGATTCACGACACTGGAAGGTATATTAAACCAGGTATACGAAGAGTTGTCTGAGAAGATGCTATCCGTCGCTGCCACATCCGTTTCTGGAGACGGCGGAGACTCACGTACATCTGAAGAACGCGTTAAATTTGAGAAATTCTTGAGCGACTTGAAAGCAGTCAAGTCTGCATCCAGACCATTTACGCTTATTTTGGACGACCCGTTAGCCAACTCGTATCTTCAGAACCTCTATGCCCCTGATCCAGACCCAAATATGAAGGTGGAGATGTATGAACGAACTTGGGAGCAAAACGAGGAACTTGGATTGAATGATATCAAGGTGGAGGGGTATGAGAGTGGAGATGGGAAGACAGAGCCAACACCTGTTGGCGATATCTAACCTGTTCAAGCATCTGAGATGCTCTGCCAAATGTGTCTGATTTCGGTGGATTATTAATGAGAGAATGTATTTGAATCTTCTAGTCATGAGATAAGAAACAGTGTATGTATCATGTACTGGGTGGCTGCGCCTCTAGTGCTGCAGTTGTGAGGTTTTGAGGGTGGGGAACATCGGTTGAATCAACGGGTTTAGGCGGGTGTAAGACCAAGCTGCCCAAACGCGGTGGAGAGGAGCGCGTTATGAATTCCATTTGTGTAGGTAGCTTGTCTGCAGCTTGACGCAGGACTAGAGAAGTCACTGTGAGCTGGCACATAGTGGGGAGCTGAACAACATACTGTCTCGAGCCAATTCTTCACGGATAGGGATTCCACCAATCTCGAATATAACACGCCCAGTTGGAACACTAGCCACGGAAAGGTGAGATGAAGTGGATACTGAGGTGTCACATATGCTCACCGAGTTGCCCAGAACTCAAAGGTTCCCTTTCCTTTACCCATACGAGTTTCATTACCCTGCGTAGCCGAGACTCACTATGATGTATGTTTATGAGAACTATGGCTCTGACCTTTATGCAGACTGGTATATCTGGGAAAACCCTCAAGTATACTTTCAATCCTTTCAAAACACGTGCTTTGCGCTTGATAACTTCCTCTGCGGTAGTGAGTTGTTTCGCTGTGAGGCGATGGCCGTTTCCTTTTATTCTTATGCCATACTCGCCGTAAGCTAGGGTTGTTCCTTTGGTTGAGCCACCGATGGGAATTGGGACACGGCCTTTGTGACGCTTGATATGCTCGACCTTACGTGGTGCCAACTGACTGCGTGCTCTAGTGAACAAATGAAGCGGGTTGAGCGGCGTTGGATGGCGCAAGCGAAGCAGAGAACCTGCTGAGGACAGCGACCTGCTCAGAGAAGGAAGAGAAAACATTTAATATATTACGTAATATGAACTTGCTCACTCAAAGTCAAGCCCCAACACCTTTGAGTACAACCATCATGAGCGATAAGAAGCGTGCACTGGAAGCTGATGACGATGTTCTCAGTAACAAGAAGCTCAAAAGGTGCGTCTCTTTTTCTTTCTCTTCGTTTCTTTCTTTCAATAACAATGTCTCTCAAGCTCGGATGTGGATCTCATCGCCCAGAAGCGGGCCGAGATAGCTGCCAAGCTGGCTGCTATGAGAAATACAGCCTTTGGCGTTGGAACTCCTGCAACACCTCTCCCCACCAAAGTCGCAGCTCCCATTCCAGTGAAGCCGCCAGTACCAATTCCCACTGTTCCAACACCATCTCCTTCTGTGTCAAGTCGTGCAACTCCAGTGACTCCTTCTCCTGCACCAGGGACGCCTTCTGTCTCAGATGACTTGGCTCGCAGGGTTGCGGAAGCCAAACGTCGAGTTGCTGAAGCCCAGACCAAACTAGCTATCAAGGATAACCCCTACATGGTGTGCTACTGTTCTCCTATTGCACTTCCGTTCTGGGTCTAAAGCATTTTCTAGGCTCTTGCACAAAGTAGTAAAAAGAAAGGTAGTGCTCCAATAGAACAGGCGCAACAAGGCGCTGGCCTGAAAATGGCTGCTCACCCTTTATTGTTGGATCAAACACCTGCTCTTCCCCAATCAAAAAAGGATAGATACAAACCCATGCAGCCAAAATTCGCGTCTATTAAGGTAAGCCTGTCAAGATTCCTGGTTTACAACCCTGCAAAACTGATTCGTAGCTTTAGGCAAACGCTCGCGTTGCTCCTACCCCACCACCTCCGCCACCTCCAACTAAAACACCTGAGACGTCGAATCCTTATGCTTCGTCTGTCAAGGATACTGGATTTGAAGGTGCTCCTCGAGAACGGTCTGGCCGATCTTTCCGGTTCAACCCAAAGGGAAAATATGTTGCCCTTGGAAACCAAATGCGGCAAGACTCTCAATTGGAGGCTTTGAAGCAAAGAATTGCAGAAAGTGCGAGGAAGGCGGGATTGGATGGGGATATGGGCATCGAGAAAAGCTTAAAGGTGAGTATGTGGATATTGGGATAGTTCATGTACATGTATTAATGGCCTTACAAGCGCCCTCCTCCTCCAGCTGCTGAATGGTGGGATGCAGCATTGTTGCCCAACAAGTCCTATGATGACCTTCAGTATGGGTTCGGTTATTTGAACATCACAAATGCGGACACTCCAATTACAATTTATATCCAGCATCCTATTCCAATACCTGCACCTGGAGACAAGATCAAGGCTGCCCTTAAACCCATGATGCTCACGACGAAGGTTTGCTTTATGTCTACACCCCTGGTAAGGTGACCACACTGATTATGTGAATAGGAACAAAAGAAGATGAGGAGACTTCGCCGTAAGGAAGCGCTTCAGGACAAACGTGACCGGATTCGGATGGGTCTTCTCCCTCCTGACCCACCAAAAGGCTGGTTTGTGTCTTTGGTGGTACTACTGGATTTTGACTCCTCTTCTAGTTCGCGTTTCAAATCTCATGAAGGTTCTTACGTCCGATGCGGTGCAAGACCCAACTCGTGTGGAAGCTCGTGTACGACGTGAAGTTGCAATGAGAAAACACCAGCACGAAAAGACAAATGCTGAGCGCAAACTCACTGATCAACAAAGGAGAGAGAAGACTGAAAATAAGAAAGCAGAAGAAGAGAAGAAAGGGATTTATGGGGCCGTCTATAAGTAAGTTTAGTTCCAATCAAATCCAGTCCTTGGCTGATGTACATATTATAGGGTGAAACAGCTACATGATCCGGCACATCAATTTAAAGTGCGCAAGAATGCTGAACAGATGAATTTAACTGGGGTATGCATATTTAACCCGCAGTTCAATTTGGTGTATGTGGAAGGGGCCGCGAAATTTATCAGACAGTACAAACGTCTGATGCTGCACCGTATTGCATGGACGGAGGCTGCTCGTCCACGAGGAGGGGAGGACGTCGAAGTTGATGAGGGAGAGGAAGAAGGGGTCGCAGGCGGAACTGGTATCAATGGGGTTGGTGTCTCTGGCAGGAGTGGTAACACAGAAGGAGATGACGCAGCATCACTGGAGGACAACAAATGCTGGCTTGTCTGGGAGGGAATGTTAAGGGATCGGGTGTATAACACTTTCAAGGCAAAGAGTTGTCCAACAGATAGAGATGCCAAGGATTCCTTGGGTGAGAAGCTTCGAGGCTACTGGGACCAGGCGAAGAATTGGAAGCCAGAAGAGGAAGAGCTATTCTGATTATTTGGTAGAATATTCAGTAGTAGGCTACTAGGCTGTAAGGCATTGGGCAATTTGCTACGTAGTGTGCACGTGACAAACAGGGGGGGTATGAGACGGGGTAATTCTTGGGACAACAGTTGGACATTATGGCTCTCATCACAGACACTGAGTACGCATATATCCACCTATAACCTCCTCCCAAATTCTAACCATCCCACAGCTTTCTAGTACATAACCTTCGCTTGTCCTATCTACGTGAAGTTGAGGATCCATATGGACCCCGCCTCATATCCCTCGATCAATCCTACCACTCAAATCCTTACGTTGTGACTGCCTCTCTCGCAGATTCAGATAGATGGCCAGAGCTTTCTATGCCCTCGAGCCCTCCCCTGAGCGAGGATGAAGTAGAACGCCCTACAGGTTTCCCTGGCGCTCGACTCAAACACACCCACACTATTATGGGCGATAAGGCTGGAGGGTTTGGAATTCGTATCAATGGAAAGCGTATGTCTGTCTCCAAACGTACTTTAGGGTCCATCAAGAGAGTAAACGGTCGGAAATTACTATCTGTAAAGCAGGATACTTTATCGAAAAAGGTGCCTACTTTGGATGTAGTAGTAGCGCCTCCTGAAGAGGAAGCAGAAGCTGGGTGGAAGAAGGAAAGTAGCGAATCATCCGCTTGTTCTAGCACATCCCAGCCCAATGTCAAAGTGCAGGCCCCAACTGCTGTTGAAGACACCCCTGTTACCAAGGCAGTACAGTTTGCACCGAGCTTTGCAAAAATGGAGGCTCAGCGACGTGCGAGGATTGCAGCAAGGCGAAATGCAGCGATGGCTGCCAACCCACCTCCTCAGGTGAAACCTGTACCCATGGTGGAGTATTCATCGGACGATGACGAAGCTGATTCGATGGACGAGTCATCGTCGGATGAAGAGTTTGGGATCATCGAGCATGTTGGCAGCCTTGATGAAGTTGACGAATTTGACCCGTGAGTTCTTTTTGTTCAAAGTCATGGATAGAAACTTTTACCATGTTTATTCAGTGAGTTTGCTGTGACTCGTCCCACTATAACGTACGATAGTGCGTCTGATGTTGTGTCAGATTTCTCGACCTCCATGTCAAACGCTTCACTACCAATATCTTCGTCGCAAATAAATAGTCGTTCCAGGCCCCGCCTGAGCCCTGTAGAAGAAGGCTCTGGTCAAAAGTCTCATCACCGCCAGACGTCACAAAGGTCCATTGAGGGTAATTTCGTGATGTTGACTCCTGCCCCCGTGGAGTACCAACAAGGAGAAAAGTATTACCCCCCTCGACGACTTGATACCGGAGTCCCCGCTGTACCACCTTCCCGTCCTAAGCATACTAGTATCAGCCCTGTACAAGCACCGCAATCGGGTCAGTCCTCTGAACTGACGTTTACGCGAAAGAAGGTTGGACCAGTGAAACCTGTCAAATCGTCGCTGAGCGCAATGATGGCATCTTCGGGCTCGACGAATCCCTTTGCTGAATTATATGCGGCAGTGTCAGGCAGAGGAGAAATGGCTTCTACCAATGTCCAGGTTTTCTTCCCGCATGCGGAAAGGCCTTCAGGAACACCAATGACGCTGAATGTCAAGAAAGATGCAACAGTCGAGGAAGTAATTGGTTTTGCACTCTGGACATATTGGGAAGAGAAATGGCTTCCGAAACTCGATGAGGACTTGAGTGGCGAAAACGATCCCAAATGGGAAGACACAATGTCAGCAGTGAAATGGGTGCTAAGAATTGCAGAAATGGATGGTGAAGTTGATGATGATTTCCCCCGTACGTATCCTCCATTCCCGGAGAATATAATAGCCAGCTCAGGCAAGTTTAGCACCCGATCGAATTGGGAAGATAGCCCGATTCAACTCTGAAGCTTATGCAATAATTGAAGCAACACCTAACCAAGGTAGATCTAGCTCGTTCGGTTGATGGATTTGAACATAACCAAAATATCAGTGGAGCAGAATAAGGTGATACACGAAAAGATACACAAGAAACCGGAGAAGTTGACTCTCCCCGGGCCTAACACTGTTCCCGTTGCTGGTAGTTCTGCAACTGGTTCTGCTCTTGGCTCTATTCCAGCGCCAAGTTATTTAGGACCTTCTTCAAGCCATGGTCCTCAAATATTGCTTAGAATCCGGATTGCAGAACACGCTGATGCTGTTCACGTATCTACGACAATACCTGTGTACGTAATGCTTTGTTTGGAAGATGTATGATCTTGACACTCTGGGTAGATCGTCTGGCATGTACCTACAAGAAGCACTTGAGCTCTTGTGCCGTAAACGTCGAAACATGGATCCCAAGGATTATGCCCTCCTCCTAGGCGACCAAAGTCTGTTAATACCCCTGGATCGGACTGTGGCAAGCTTACAAGGGAAGAGAGAATTACTTCTTGTAAAGCGCAGCATGTTACCGCAATATGGAGAAAACATTGTCCGAGTTGGGAAGACAACGAACCCCGATGGTACATGCTAATCCTGAAAAAGATAATATAATCGTACTTGACATCACTATTGTGTAGATTCTATCTTCAAGAAACCCATATCAGGTACTCCTGAGGTCCCGTTCCCTTCAGATCCTACAACCGCCTATAAGGTAAGCTCATTTATTGTTAACTGGTTGTACAGGATAACTGATGAATCGTGTATACAAGAAATATACCATCTACCGAAAATTGCCTATGCTCGTCGCAAAGCAAGAAAGAAGTCTTGCAATCGATGGCGCTTACATCCATGTGGGTATCTCTTGATAACGTTAGATCTTCTAACCCTGACAATAACAGCAGATTATGCCATCAACAAAAAAAGCTGTCTTTGATAGTGCAAAGACAGCCTCGTATCATATTGATTCTATCGCATATAGCAAACAATCCACAAAGATGGCTTCAGTGTTTAAGCTCGTTCTCAACGGCCGAGGTAGTGGAAACAAGAGATATGACTTTGAAGCAGAAAGCCCGAAACATGCTGGTAGGCTGCTTCTACCTCCTATGGTGATTTATCTGACAAATTAACTTGTAGCTGAAATCGTACAGACTATCAACGCTCTGAAAAATGCTCTCGAGCGGTCGGGATCAACAAACCGCGCCAGAAGAAGCCGACAAATAGGGTGATGAATACCTATACCCTTTTATAGTTTCGTTGTTGTGTTGGTTGCTATCTGGATTGTGGTTGTCGTGTCATTGTTTTCTGTTCCTTCCTTCAATTGTATGATAGGTGTTTTGCAGTGAGTTCTTATTGTATAGCCCCTTACGCGATCGCACACATGCAACATCTGGTGTTGTATATGGTGTTGTATACGGAGATCTCATACCAGCTTAGCAGCTATCATCATACGGCTAAAGTCTGTTAAGTTCATCGACTTGTCTGGTGAGGTTGAGAAAATCTCCAGCATTTCTACAATCTGCGATAACTATATTGGTTAAGATTGATAGTAGTATGGGACATGCCTAACGAACCTCATTTGCTTTGAGTTTCTCATTAATACTGCTTGCTGCCTTCTGGATGTCCTTTATTGTAATCTTCTGACTTGGAAGATCACGTTTCGGAACGGAAGGGAAGAACAAGGCGAAGGCTGCAAGGCAAGTTTCATTTTGCTTCTTCGTCAGTTTATCCTGGGTTGGTCGAGGGGACAAGCTGGAGCTTGAATGATGTCGGCGGGTACGTCGCCGCGACGGTTTCTCGTCCTTCATTACTTGGTAATCGTCATCTGAGTCTGCGCTTGTATACTCGGAGGTAGAGTTGTGGTATTCGTCACTATCATCTCCATCGTCCACGTCCATATTGTTGTCGTGACTCGACTTGGAATCAGGGACAGCTTTAACGGGTTCATGTTCTTTGAATTTATCGGCCCGATGCTCGAGAAGTACAGCGCAAACAGATCTCCAATCTTCTCTGCTAACTATGTCATGAGAAATTGAGCTTTCATCTATTGTGTTCGTAGCTGAACTCCAGCCGGAGGCGGCGTTGCGGAAGACAGATAAAACTTGTTCGTCATCTATCGGTAGGTCTAATAGACGGAGTGCAGTTGGGATAAGGGACAGGGGTATTTCATTTGAGACGCCATCTGTAATGGACTCCTGTTCAGATATGAAGCCACCGCCGGCATGCTCTGAAGGGTCGTCAACAAGGAATCCACCACCAATATCTTCAGAGTCATCTAGTTGTGCTTTGAAGCGTGGAGATGATAGTTGGGGTGATAGTGCAAGGTCAAACGCTTTGTCTATGAATTGTTGCAATGATTGTGGCAATGAGTCGAAGACGACGTCAGACATAAAAGAAACATAAACAGTTTTTAATTTGTATAATCTACAGTGAACCACTTCCATTACGACACGTCCATCGCATCTCCACCGCCTACGTTTGTAACCTCCTCATTGATAATTAGACTTCTGATATCCTCCTTCTTGAATGCCGTTGTCCCTCGTCGGAATACATATGTTTTCTCCTTCTGCACTCTTTCGTTGGGCATCTCGACATTGCGAAGCATTTCGGTTGAGGTGGACGTGATAATGCAAGCATCGACGTTAGATCCTGAGCCAAGGTCATTGAAGATACCGGCAGCGATGGCCGCTTTTACAAGGTCAAGTGCCTCTTGACGCTGCGTATTGCCCATCAGAGATATATTGACTAATGGTGAGGGTTGGAGGACTAACCTCCATATTAGGCTTCCAGCCGCTCTCAAACACAGCCATTGCAGCTAAGCTTCCAGAACCCATTGTCACGTAGGGAAGCTTGTCAGTTGAGCCGTGTGGGTGAATAGTGAAGAGCTGGGGTCCTGTTGGATCTACACCTCCCAACACCAGAGCAGCGCCGACATGACCCTGATACCTTGAGGGACACACATAAAGCGCAAGAATATGCGTTTTGAATAAATGCGACTATACCTGAAAAGCATCTGCTTGAGCATGGTCATAGCAGTTACGACGCGCGGCTTTCGTCCAGATGAGAGGGCATGTAGCTCCATATTAGACGATATTAGAGCAGTAGTAAATTCGGTATCAGCTGCAGTCCCTGCACCACAGCATCGGATGTTCTCAGTGATATAGTGAATCTATATGATCTGGTCAGCGAACTATAGTTCAACGAGGAACGCGTCATCGAACCTTCTCACAATTCTTGTCCGCAACAATATCGCCCTCAGTTGCGCGGGTATCCGCGCCTAAGATAATGCCATCTTTGAAAAGACAACCAACGATAGTTGTTCCTGTGCTTGTAGCCTTGGGGAGTGCAACGCCTCTCTCAGAAAGAAACTTATTGCTATCGACGGTGATCAGAAATTTCGAAAGTAGGTGGAACTGCTTGGCTCACCGAATCTGGTTTGAGAAATCAAAACCTGGGGAGGAATAGACTGAAGGGAGTGCCATTGCTCTGACGAGGAGTGGGAGTGCGCTTGAGGATTGGCAAGAGGTGAAGGTGTACGCGTCGCCTCGTGACCTGTTAGGACATTTACAAGAGATAAGATTAGATAATACTCCGCTTATAATGTCTACTCAAACCACCATCTCTCCCCATAACCAACAGCCTCTGACAACAAGAACTTATCCCTCTGAATCTGAACTTAATGCCATCATTACAGGAGCATCGGCCGCGCAGAAGGCCTGGTCTGCTGTTCCCTTGAATGAACGCATCACCATATGTAGGAACTTCAAGGTCGGTCATTTGCTCTATCGGCGTGCATCAATACATTGTTCTCGTGGGTAGATTGAGATCGAGAATATGCGTGATGAGATACCTCTGGAACTTGCGCTAGAAATGGGACGGTGAGGAAGAGCGGGTCTAGGACTGAGCCGAACCCTGATATCGTCGCAGGCCTGTTTCGCAGAATGCAGGCGAGATTCGAGGACTTCTTGAACGAGCAGATTATATGCTATCTATTGCGCCTACTTGTCTAGAAGACGTTTCCCTAAAAGAGACCGATAAACCTGGCTTCCGGCGGTTTATAAAGCGAACTCCACTTGGAGTGGTCCTTGTCATTGCTCCCTGGAAGTACGCGGTGTGCTTTTCTAGATCGATTTTCAACTCAAGTTTTTGGTTTCTCAGCTATCCTTACCTAACGGCGGTGAACTCAGTACTGCCAGCAATTGTGGCAGGAAATGCTGTCATCTTAAAGCCATCCCCTCAAACGCCTCTTACTGCTGAGCGTTTCGCACTTGCTCTGACTAGAGCTGGTGTCCCATCCGATATCATTCAGGTTGTCCATATGTCCCCTGAACTAACTTCCTATGCAATACAACATCCCGCTGTCAATTTTACATCCTTCACTGGCAGCGTAATTGGCGGTCATGCCGTGTTGAAATCCGCTGCGAACAGTACTGGATTTCCTGGTGTTGGACTTGAGGTCAGTTTGTCACGTATTCATTTCTTCGTTGACTTATTGATCCCGAAGCTTGGGGGGAAAGACCCTGCATATGTCAGGCACGATGCTGATCTTGAGTATACTGTTGCAGAACTCGTAGATGGTACTGTGATTTGACAATGGTAGGGAATTTAAAAACTTTATGCTAATGCTTTTTGTAGGCGCATTTTATAATTCTGGTCAAAGCTGCTGTGCTGTTGAGGTAGGTACATGTCATGACTCTATCTCGGTGGTCGAGAACCCACCTATCCAAGCGTATCTATGTCCATGAAGCGATCTTCGATTCATTCGTCACCAAATACGTTGGCATCGTCAAGGTGAATGAAAAAATTCTTTATCAATAGTAAGACTCAACACTTGTCAGAAATACAAATTAGGGGATCCAACCCTTCCAGATACAAATTTAGGCCCTGTCGTTAGTCTCGCTAGTGCCAAAAGGATAAGAAAGCAGGTTTCTGATGCTGGTCCGTGGTTGTCATCATGCATGCTTTTGGTTTCTTATTATTCCTCAGTAAAAATGGGTGCTCGGCCACTGATTCCTGAGGTGCTTTTCCCTATTGCGCAAAGGTAGGCCTGTAAAATTTCTTAGGATGGAAATCCTTATGAGTTCCAGTGCAACAACATACGTTGCACCCCAGGTATTGGTCGATGTGAATCATCGTGAGTGTTCAAATCATGTTGGTATAAGGTGATGTGCGGTATTCCTCACGTTATCTGATTAAAGAGATGGATATCATGATGGAGGAAACTTTCGGGCCTGTTGTAGGGATACAGAGGGTAGCTATTATCGCGTGTTAATGATCTTAGTTTGCGCTCAGTCAACTCTAGGTTTCAGGAGATAAAGAAGCCATCGAACTCATGAACGACTCCCCATATGGGTTAACTGCTTCTGTGTGGACCAACGTGGCAGCTAACCCGGAGTCAGAGGAGGCCTTTTTGAATATTGCCGATTCGTTGGAAACAGGAACTGTCTTCTTGAACAGGTAATTCCTGGTTTTCGTCAAGAAAGTTCGGAGTTGTTAACTTTGGAACAATAGATGTGACTATTTGGACCCCGCTTTGGCCTGGACAGGTGTAAAGAATAGTGGAAGAGGGATTAGCCTAAGCAAGTATGGTATGTATCGCCACACTTGCCCCATCCAATCCAACAAAATATTTTACTTTCCACTATAGGTTATGATCAACTCACTAGGGCAAAGTCGGTACACATGAAGATAGAGACTTGATGCTGTGCCTAGTCAAACTGATCGGGGACTCGGTGACAGCGTTTCCGTACGCAAATGATCACTATCAATTGAACTCAATTAGTGGACAGCATTATGGTTACATACTGTATGCAACCAAATATACGTTATTTTATCGGGTATCATTGGCCATCATGTGCCGAATCTGAGCGTGGCTTTAGCCAAGCCCTCTGCCTAACCTATAAACTACCCTCATGTTCTTAAGAGACGGCGCATTATCACACACAACTAGTCTGCACAGGTTTACAGCGCAGATAGATGTCCCTGCTCCTCATTGAAACCGTGCTAAAGTTCGATAATATTCCCACGTCTTCGGTCCCAAAAATATTCAGTCACCGTTGCGGAGTGACTATTGACGTTTATCCATGGAGAATGACAGGCACTTCTCCTTATTACATGGTTATGAAACGGTAATCTAATGTCCAATTCAAGTTACCTTCCGGCGTGCACGGCTGAGGTCTTGCTAATATATAAAAAGCAAGTAGCCGGAAATCGTTGCTACCTTTCTTCTGTTACCATACCCTTTCCACGTAGACGTTGCATGCGATGAAGTTCTTCCAAAACGGGCCAGAGTACGAAGCAAGGTATGTTTTGGTCGTCTTTCTTGACCTTGCTTTGAACTCCTCCTAGGTTGAAGAAACCATTCACACCGCCGACAGTTACTTTGAACGAGATTCACGATGCAGTTCCGAAGCACTTGCTTAAGCGTATGTGGATTATTCCATCAAACAGAATCTTTGTTAATCCTTCTTAATGCAGCGGATCCTTGGAAATCCACATCCTATCTCCTAAGGGATATAACGTTCACTTTGACTTTATACATGTTCGCTAGGTCAATCACACCATGGTCTCAGTCAAATTTTGGAGGATTCGTTACTACTCCTTGGAAGCGGCAACTCCTAAAGTATAGCTTATGGATGACGTATTGGTGGTTCCAAGGACTGGTTGCAGCTGGGCTGTTTTGCTTGGGTAATAACGATCCATGTTCATTTATATTGCACAGCTGATCACCTTTCCTGCAGGGCATGATGCTGGTCATGGCACCTTATATCAAAACAAACGTTTGAATAATACAGTTGGCTACATTCTTCATACTGTGAGAGAAACTGACCCTTTCTACCGAGGGAAACGCTCATGATGAACAGTTCCTTCTCATTCCTTACTTCTCGTGGCGCTCAACTCATCATGCTCACCATGTACGTTAAACAAATATTATACCACCTTTACCAGATAAATAACTATTATTCAGAAAGCAACTTCCTCGATGGAAAGGGACGAAAACTATGTGCCATATCTGCGAAGTGAATTCAATTTACCAAGTGAAAAGTCCGCACAGAAGGTTCACTACTCGGAGATTTTCGAGGAAACACCATTTTATACGTTCATGAAGCTCTTCGTAATGCAAGGATTGTAAGTACCTTATGACTTGCTATGCGTGTCTGATCGTAGAAATCAAGTGGCTGGTGGATCTACTTGGCGTAAGTGTCCTCATGTCGTATTGTCTAAGCCTTTCTCACCTTGTCGTAGAAAGAATCAAATGGGGTCCAAGATGTACCCACCTGGAACAAATCACTTCAACCCATACTCTCCACTCTTTAAGGATAGGCAAAGTTAGTATGAACACGGGAGAAGCATATTATTCTAACACGTTTTCTGTTGTCCAGGAGTTTCGATTCTCATGTCGGACGTTGGCTTAGTCGTAATGCTGGCAATACTGGCAAACATGGGTCCTCGTTTTCTCGCCCAGTATTATATTATTCCATACTTTGTGAGTATCGCAGTTTTGATTTGTCTCGTCACAAAATTAACATGGTATTGTAGTTCTTGAATCATTGGTGAGTTCCCGCTCTCAAGTTCATTCTCAGAGCTCACCTGGATGTCAATTTGAAACAGGATAGGTAATCTTAGTCTATCTTCGCTACGAACTAGTGCTCACTGTATCTAGTAATGTTCACATTTCTTCATCATTCTGACCCTACAATGCCCCACTATCGCAAAGAAGAGTGGTCTTTCTTGCGCGGTGCTACCGCAACTGTTGATCGACCCCTTTTAGGCTGGATGGGCAGATTCTTTTTCCACAATATCAGTCACGATCATGTTGCACATCGTATGTTAATTTCCAGAAAAATACAAATCTCAGAATATTGACAGTTTGATAGACTTTTTCATTCGGGCACCTTTTTGTATGTTGTTACTGGGTATTGTCCGTGCCTCTTTTTCATCCTCATTTTAGATAATGGACCCCAAATCACGGAAGCCATCAAGGCTGTGCTTAAGGGTGATTATAACTATGATTCTACTGTAAGTAAATCCATCCTTGTCCTGAGACATGAAGTTTCCTAATGAAAACAGTCTTCTTTTTACGCTCTCTACCGCTCTTTCACCCAATGCGTCTTTGTTGAGGATGAAGGCAACATCATTTTCTACAAGAACAAGCATGGCGTCGCTGCAAGGGAGCTTGGTAAATCAGAATTATTATCAGTCCGGGACTGATATATTCTTTTTTTTTTTTTTTTTTTTTACCTTGGATATCATTTCATTGCCAATATATAATATTACAGCTGAGAGGTTTCAAGGGACATTCAATAGATAGAAAGTTATACATTCTCCCAGGCCAAATAGCTATAACACAATACAGATGTAGATTAAATTTTCAGGTTTTGTGTGATCACGTGTGGATAAATTGGCCTTGTGACGTAACGCGTCAGATAGCCGAGAGAGCAAACGCGAACCGCGATGTACGACAAAGAGAAAGACGCTGAACAAAGTCACGCAGGTTTATTCTTGTCATTTCTATCATTGTTCATCACTTACTGATATATAAAGATCAAACCACTGATCCTGGATTTATTGCTTTCTTTTCAAAGCTTCCATCCAAATCCCCAGAAACGGGAACGCTGAGGCTATTTCATCGAACAGGAACTGATCCTTTCTATGCTGCTTATGGTCCAGACGCGTTATATGCTGCCCAAGCTGTCTATCACACCAATTCGGTTATTAAATACCTCGGTGCAGGTGGTCGAACAGCTGGTCTACCAAGTGTCACCTTGAAAGTCACTGTAGCGCAGATGCTCCTTCGCGAGGCTCTGACCACCAAGCAACTAAGGGTTGAAATATGGGTGCCTGAACCTGGTCAAGGAAAAAAATGCTCTAAATTCCGATTAGATAAAGAGGTAATTAGGTGAAGTTTTCTACCTCCTTGAGAATTCATACCATTATGCTTTAGGCATCTCCCGGAAACTTACAACCTGTGGAAGACCTCCTGTTTGCCAACTCTAATCTTCTTTCTTCGCCGGTGGTCATGTCAATCAAGCTGGCAACTGTACCCAAGCTGACTGGTGGCAAGGCAAGGATGAAGGCCGTTGGTGTGGCGTTTGCTGACACGAGCGTAAGAGAGCTCGGAGTCGCGGACTTTGTTGATAATGATATGTATTCTAATGTTGAGGTATAGGCAATAGCCCCTCTTATTTTGATAGACTACTAATCCATCTACAGTCCCTGGTAATCCAGTTGTGTGTGAAAGAAGTGATAGTGGCAACTGGAACCATTTCTGGGAATACGGAGCGGGATCTGGACTTGCAAAATCTTAGGGCTGTTCTGGAACGATGTGGAGTTGTCATCACTGAGCGAAAACCCAGTGAGTTGTTTTTATTTCGTCATCGTGTCTTCCTCAATTTATTTCCTACGATAGGTGATTTCAATGCTAGAAATATATCTGAAGACCTTTCCCGTCTTCTGAATCCAGCTTATTTGACTACCACTACTTCAGATTCTGCTTTATCAATTCGTAAGTTGAATGTGTCTACATCCTGGAATAAAGAATTGATTGTTTTATAGCTCAGCTAGCGTTGCCCAATGCTCCCTCGGCGCTTGCTGCACTGATTTCTTACCTGGCACTACTTTCTGATCATTCTAATTTCGAAAACCATGTTCTCCGTACACATGACTTGACTCAATACATGAGGCTAGACGCCAGCGCACTTCGGGCCTTGAATCTTACTGAAACACCTGGAAATCTGGTTTGTCTTTCGAAGGTCATGGTAATATCTTATTGACTTATGATAGGGGGTGTCCACCCGTAATACCACCTTGCTCGGCCTTCTCAACAAATGCAAAACAGCCCAGGGGACACGTATGCTTGGGATGTGGTTGAGGCAACCACTGGTTAACTTGCATGAGATCTGTAAGACTGCCAGATAACCATGATCCATTTTCTTATAAAATACAGGCAAACGCCAAATCCTAGTTGAGGTTTTTGTTGAAGACTCAGCGTCCAGGAGTATATTACAAGTTTCGCCTCCTTTCCATTTAAAAGTCCCAGAAGTGACTAACATGTTAGTAGGATGAATATATGAAAGTCATGCCAGATATGCATCGTCTAGCCAAGCGCTTTAGAAGGTCCGTAGCGTCGCTAGAGGATGTTGTTCGTGTTTATCAAGTCGTCTTAAAGGTTAGAATCTATTGTACCTATACATCAGTTAATGCTCACCTTCTCAGCTTCCTGGTTTGATCGAAGCATTAGGAGACGTTCAGACTGGTAGTGGTGAAGCGACAACGCTTTTGGAAGAAACATATCTGAAATCATTGCGGGTGAGTCATCCTTCTAAATGCTGATATCATTCTCATGATGCGGCAGGAGTACCTCAGTAACCTTGAAAAATACAGTGAGATGGTGGAACAAACGTTGGACCTCGAGGAGCTAGACAACCACAACTATGTTATTAAACCCGACTATGATCCGAAACTTCGTGAGCTAGCGAAGAAACTGTCACAGGTCTGTTAATACTGGAATTGTTGGTCTGATCTCTAAGAATGAGAACAGGTCCGAGATGGGCTAGACAAAGAACATGGTGCTGTTGGCCGTGACCTCGAAATGGAGTTGGATAAAAAGCTTCATTTAGAAAACAACCAAGTCTATGGGTATTGTTTCCGACTCACAAAAAATGTCAGCTATTTGTTGGCTCTATTTTCATAACTTGACTTCTGCTCCAGGACGCTAAAAGCCTTACCAAGAAGTACATTGAGCTCAGTACCAACAAGAGTGGCGTATTCTTCACGACCAAAACACTAAAAAGTTTAGCTGAAGATTATAAAGAGTTATCGCAAACATATGTTAGGACGCAGACGGTTCTAGTCAAAGAGGTGGTAAATATCGCTGGTAGGTAAACAAATATAATTATAACAGATTGGCACACTAACTTTCTTAGCTACATACACTCCTGTTCTTGAATCACTGGATAATGTCGTTGCGCACCTCGATGTTATCCTAAGGTGAAAATGGTTCAGACTGCATTTATCTGCTTCTCTCAACTCCTATCATAGTTTTGCTCATGTATCGTCAAGCGCTCCGGAACCATATGTGAAACCGAGAATATCTGAGAAAGGTATAGATTATTCCTCCATCTAGCGGATGATTCTGTTCATGCGTCACAAGGTCACGGTAGTCTGGTGCTAAGAGACGGGCGGCATCCCTGCTTAGAGGTGCAAGAAGGGATCAATTTCATACCCAATGATGTTGAGATGATCAAGAGTAAGTTGAGGTAATATGATTTAATCACCTGGACTAAGACAGACCCTGGCTAGATAAAAGCGAGTTCCAAATAATCAGTATGTCTTTTGTGGTCTCCCTTTGGAATGGCCCTGATTAGGTGACAGCCGGTCCGAATATGGGAGGCAAGTCCACCTATATACGACAAGTTAGTTCCCCCCCAGGCCTGTTCCAGATTACTCATCAACTCTAGGTTGGCGTCATCGCCTTAATGGCGCAAGTTGGCTGTTTTGTTCCGTGTTCAGAGGCCGAGCTACCAATATTTGACTCAATTCTCTGTCGAGTTGGCGCTGGTGACAGCCAACTCAAAGGTGTATCTACATTTATGGCAGAGATGTTGGAGACGGCGACCATTCTTCGAGTATGTAAAATTTGTCTGCGACGTGGCTGTTCGAATTCAAATCCAACCAGACAGCAAGCAAGGATTCACTCATCATTATCGATGAACTAGGTAGAGGTAATGCAGGAACTTTTTACTCAGCTTCCAGTAGTTAACCGTTATACGTCCTCAACAAGGGACGTCAACCTATGATGGGTTTGGGTTAGCATGGGCAATATCCGAGTCTGTTCTCTACTCCAATATCGTAAATACGAACTACTCACCATGACTTTTAGGCATATAGCATCACAGATACACGCCTTTTGCTTGTTTGCGACCCATTTTCATGAGCTTACTGGACTTGATCAGCAACTCCCCCATGTGAAGAACTTACACGTTGTTGCACACGTTACGCCCTCAGTTGAAAATCTTCAAGGAAGGGACATTACGTTGCTTTACAAAGTTGAATCCGGTGGGTGAACCAATCTAAACGGTTCGCTTTGACTTGGTACTATATATAAAGCAGGGATATCCGATCAAAGCTTCGGAATTCATGTCGCAGAACTGGCAAATTTCCCGGACAGTGTAGTGAGGGTGAGTGCCCTGGTTTTCTCAATATTATTTTCTCATTCCCCATCAGCTAGCAAAACGTAAAGCAGACGAGCTGGAAGACTTCGGTAAAGGTGAGCATATCTACTTGCTTACTTGTTGTGCTTATATATCGTGTTCTCCCCGAAGAATGCAATCAGCTCGGAAGCGACCTAACTGCGCAGGAAACAGAAAATGGAGTCAAAATCATGGAACATGTATTGCAGGCATGGTCAACCAGGATTAATCAAGAACATTCAGAGGATGTCATCATGGAAGATACTACCTCTCCGGAAGAACAGCTCGAAGAACTTCAGAAGTGCATGGAGGAATTCAAACCACAGATGGAGAATAATCGTTGGTTACAATCACTGTTCTCTTCACTCTAAGATTCGTATTTCATCGATACTGTATTCTAGGAATGGATAGCATAGCACTGGACTAGTGGGGCTGCTTGTAAATTAACATTTGAGGAATTAATAAGTTTTGTGCTTGGGTCAGTCCAGGGACTCTCGGGTAGTTTGGCCCCCACGTTTTGGAACAATATCTACCCCAAATAAGCGCATGCTCAGTGCACTGTTCCCCAGGAAGTCAGCGGCTGGTCCAGTCGTTCAATACCCCTTACCTCTTGGTTTTCTTGTCAACCATCAGCGTCAATGACACATTTGATTTCCAGATGGGCAGTACAAGTTCATGTACAAGGCTGTTGTACAATAGTTAGCTGTACTAGCACAAAACACGAGGGGTGGATATTACCGTGTATCCCCAATGATACTTGGTGGAATCTTGACAACATGACTTCCTGTAGCTAAAGAGAAGTTATTTTTACACATCAAATAATTCATGTACATGTGGACCTACAACAATCTTCGAATTGCTTTCTGTAAGGTTCATCGAAAGTCGAGACTAGAGGGTAATACGACTCAATAAGCGTTCGCAAGGAAGTTAGATCGATAGTAATGATAGTCGATGCATGGATGAAGGGAAGAATAACCGGTAAGCCTTCCCCGAGAACCCGAAATTGGGCATCGGTACCCTTTCCACCTTCTTGCTTTGCCATCACCTTCGTCCCAGCAGAAGTTAATCTGATTTTTCGGAAATCATTGTGCTGGATGATTTCTTTGCTGATGTCATTGACAAGATAAAGAGAACGAGCTGCTTCACCCTCTGGATTCCTCACTAGGATATTCTTGCAAGGGAAATCACGGGTGAGGTGTAACCGTTCTCTATCATGGTACTAAGTATCTGCTATAGCCAGAGGGTGACAAAATCTTACATGCACGAAAGCAAAATTGGATCATCTTGCCTGAGAAGAGTGTATGGATTTTCCTTGAAGGAGCCATCTACTCGTTTTTCAGGTACAGCATCGGATGGGGGACTTTTCCTCTTTCCTGTGTCTGAACCTTCTTGAAGAGTTGTTGATAAAACCGATGGGGCTGGCCCACCCCCGCATTCAACATCATTAGGAATGAGTAACGAGGGCGCTTCTTCGGGAGTATCAAAGCGTGGCTTCTTTTGGGGAGGGATTTGGACGTTATCTGCCTCTCGCTTCCTCTCTCTGGATCTTAGGTTGCGAAGAGTATGTTTCTTTTCTAGTATAGCGACAAAAAACCCTCCGGTGTCTTGTAAATGTGGATATACCCTAATGCTGTTCATGGCCATAGGACAGGTTTATTGCTTGTTACGGCAGGAAAACTGGCACAACACACACCAGCGGTGTAAATTTAGCTGCTCGACATTTGTAGGTGGCCAATGACCTTGCGATAACTTTGATTTAAGCGTTGGACTTAATGATGAGCCAAGGAAGGCCTCGTATGATTCGTATGTCGTTTTAGCGGTGGGGTCAACTGTAGGCGTCCAGAAGGTAATGCCTGGTCTCCTTTTCAAGGCGGGCAACTTTTCAGATACATCTACGAGCTCAAAGTCTGATGCCATGTGATATCCTTTTCTTGAGAAGGCAGTGTGAAAGATGAAAAGGATGCTCACCTGGGTTTGAATTTAGTGCTTCAGCTATCACGGCTTCGTTCTCAATGGGATTCAGTGAACATGTTGAATAAACTATTCTCCCATCTTCCTTGAGTAGCTTCATCGCACGTTGCAAAATTCTAACTTGAAGACTTGATGTTATGTTGGTTATATCGATCAATAATGCCGTATAAAAATCAATCACATACCTGTGCAGGCCATTGCCATCCCCAGGCTGCCAGGACTTCCAGATTCCAATGTTCTTCCTCATGGTCCCGTCCCCACTGCATGGTACGTCACAAAGTATTCTATCAAAGAGCAGCTGATCTAGCTTATTGCATCCAGAGCCAGGAATCCGAATTACAGGATAATTCGAGGCATCAAGATTCGTAACCATTAATGCAGGACTGGGTAGACGTGCCGATTGGTGTATTAGGAGGTGTGTACGCTTATGATCACTGTCATTTGCCAGTAGGAGTCCAGTCGGAACTGACGAGGAAGTCGCTGTATCTTGTGCATGAAGAGCTTCTAAGATCTGAGCAGTCTGCCCACTTGTCATGACTAGGATTCTTAAAACATGGTTGAGCCCCTTACTTTCGATCCTGGCGCAGCACACATATCCATTACCTGCAGATGGATTATGAAAGCAACGACTCTCCATTACATATCAACGTGCCTTATGGTGGGGCTCCACGTCCAGGAATAATGGAGGAAGCATGCTAACACCTTCTTGCCTCGAGATATTTCCCTAGGGGGGGAGGAAACATTTGAAGACATTCACAAATAGAAAAAGGCAAACATACCACTTCGGTCTCAAAAACCAAAAATGAATGAAATTTTTTAAATTCAGGTTGTTTACGCAGAACCTTCTTGGGGACACTGAAGTGCCAAGCAAGTCCGTCTGGATACCTTTAAACATTTGGGAGACAACCAACACAACAGTGTGAAATTGACATACCAGGGTATCTGCGCGGGTGGTTGGATACGCTGACCTTCGAATTCGATGTTACTCAGAGTGGGGACATGAACATCCTGTATAACAGAATTCAATGCACGAGCCGTTCTATAAGACTAGATTAGTGAGGGTGTGGTAGCGCATAATGAATGAATTATTGACTGTCGATTACCAGCCAGCCTAAAAGTCGTTGGAAGGTGTTGTCTCATTGCACTGAGAAACGTATCCCATTCGTCATCAGGTAATATTTTCTGGGCCTGATAATAAGCGGTGAAACGACTGTTGTTCATCATTTTGACTACAACAGTGGAAGTTGCAATAGTGCGTTGCAACTTGAAATTTAAGATAAGATACATCCACGTGCTGACCCACCCTAAAATGAAAAAAAAGAAAATCAGACCTACTGGCTCGAACAGGCGAATCCGTCGGGAGAACAGAAGCGTAGCCAGGGTGACCCAGGCTTCCAACTCCCAGGCTACCTTGGCCACAGTTCAGGTTCCTGAATCACCAGTTCAAAGTTACATTTTTGCATGCTTCACAATTCAACCAATTAGTGTCACACTTTCCTGAGCAAAGGTCAGTTGACACATATCGTCTAGATTAGTTCTACTAGTTCTGATGAGTGAAATGCTCTGAGAGTGCATTCTCACGACTGTATAACAAACAGCTACAATATGTGCTTCTATCGCATTGTAAATCTAATCTAGATTCACTACGTCAACTCTCATTAAGACCGGTTATCCAGTCGTTGTGGTGCGTGTATCGCCTTCTCTCTCATGACAGACTTTCCCACCGTCTACTCTCAATCTCTCCAATACCTTTCTCACCTCTCTATTCCAGTCAGTGCGCAGACACAACCAAGTGCCAAGCACGGAACAGTACACCAGTGATACGGTAAGTCCCAGCCATAGACCGTGTAAGCCAAGTTCACAACTGAAAGCAAGCCAAACGCCAAACGGTATACCAATGATATAATATGAGCTGGGAAATATTAGCTTTGATCAGATGCTTTGACAATATAATGAACTACCTCAGGTTCAGAAGAGCACCAGTAAACTAAGGTTGCACGTAAGTGATATTTGCAATATAGAGAAGCAGAGAATTTACCTGTTTCCCTCTCGCCCTTAATATGCCAGCTGTTACCGCAGCGTTCCCATCAACCACTTGGAACAGTGCTACGAGTGGTAGAATTGAACCCACGAGGGCCACAACCTCTATTTGAATTGTTGGGAATCATCAAGTAAGTTTCTCAGGTGATGGAACTAACCAGGATCGTTATTGAACAGATATGCCCAAGAATTCCGGAAGATAGTGAACAGAGAGCTACTAGTGATTGAATAGGCATGCATCCAGAAATCCAAACTAAAATGACCTTGTGAACGCAGCAATCATCAATGCCATAATAATTGACGTGTTTGCTGCAGCACCTGCTCTTCTTGCCTTTTGCTCTCCAAGAAGATTTCCGATACTGATTAATTCCTATCAGTCGATTAAACGAAAACTATCATCCCTTCTGCACTTACCGGACTGACGTTGCGATACCAAGAGAAAATGGTGCTTGGAATGTTGTTGACGCCGATACAAGCAAAACGCTCTGTGTAGCCAATGCTACAGGTCCCACCCTTTACAAACAAAAATCAGGACGACGTTGAGATATGACCAGAATAGACAACCCACAGAGATGCTGCCAATGTGATCAATTCCCATGCCCACCATTCAGAAGCCGTTTGGCCTACGCCACTAAGACCAAGTTGGGCGAGTACTCCAAGGCTAGTAAACATACGTCTGGACAATGGGTACCATGCGGTTCGTGGAACGAAAAATACGCCATAGCAAATGGACGCCAATGAAACGAGATTGAAGGAGATAGCGGTTGCAATGGGTGCACCAATGAAACCGAGCCGAATCGCCGAAGGTCCCCAAACTAACAAGGTGTTACCCTGGGAGATTCCCATACAAATACCACGTACATACCAAGAAGATAATTGAGTACTACGTTGATTGGTGCAACGACAAAGATAATACGAGTAGGAACAGCGAAGAGTCCTTGCGACTGGAAGTATCGGCTGCAGAACGCGGACCATGATTAGTGCGCACACCTGGTTAAGTTGCCACTCACCGACTGATACAGTTGAATGCATAGGCTATTTCAGGGACAACCATCAATCAGTTGAATACAGATCGGCGAAAAAGGCAGCTTAAGAACCATACCGGGTAAACCAATTGAAACCCAACGGAGATAGAGAGCAGCCAGGTGTGCAACGGCTGGATCTTGTTTGAGGAACACCAGTATAGCTTCCGCATTAAACCAAATGAGGAGCATAGGCTGAGGGATATCAAGCTCGAGTCAGTTCGAAAGTCCCGAGAAGCTTAGAATACGTACAATGAGTGCAACTGTCATCACGACAGCTGACATTTGAATGAAATAAGTCATGTATTTTTAGATCGACTGAAGGGGATAAACTTACTCATTCTTTGGGACCATAGACCAACCAATTGTGGCTGAGATGAGGTCCAGGCAGAGGGCAGCATGGTATCAAGAGCGCTGGCAAAACCTTGAATGACACTGAAAGCAGTTACACTTGCAGTCATGGAGCCAAGACTGATTGCAGCTAGAGCAGTTGTCGAGAGATGGCCTATGGAAATTACCGAGGAGATGACGAGACTATACTCCAATAGTTGGGAACTATGATGATGAAATTAGTGCCAATGATAGGTATGGAAGCACAGAATAACAGACCCAAATACAGGAAGGGCATATTTTGTGAGGATGACGACCTCTTCGCGAAACATGGTTAACATAGAATCATTGTCGTGTGATGCATCACGGTCCACTTGTTCTTCAATTAGAGGAACGGGTGGTTCTTGGGCTAAAAGAAGAGGAGTCGTCTCATTGTGTCTAGGAGCCTTATCAGTGTGGGGGTATGCGCCCATGACGGGGCGATGGGGACGGGGAAGGGAATGCGAAAAATTGGGGTTAGAATCATCTATAGAATTGGGTTGGTCGCTGTCCTGAGGGTTTGAAAAACGGGAGAGAATAGCATAACTTGAAGGAAGAGAAGCGGGACCTTGATAGTGGGCATAGGTAGATGACATGAGGGATGTAAAAAACTGTAGCCCTTGGAATGGAGAATAATCATCTCCAAGGTTTTTAAATGGCCGGGACCGCCAAGGATCAGGTAATGGAACCTTCTGTTCATCATCTTCATTTTATCTTATCTAATCTCGGCCCTGATTCCACTCACGTGTCAATCTTTTCCTGTTTCGCGCGTTCTGTGCCATTTCCATCACAATGCTCAATCCTCCGCTCCAAAACACCGCCTCCCCTCAAGATCAAGAGCCACATGACGGTCTCCAAAAACTGCTGCATTGGCAACACCAGCGTCGTGAGCGAAAACTCAGGGGTGAATATGAGTCAGCTCTCCTCCGTCTCTCCGAGCTTGTAGGTGTCTTGTGATCCAACCCTTATTATATACTCAGTCCCCCCCCCCCCCCGCAAAAGGTGAATCATAATATCGACGCCCCTTTTTCCATCACTTCTGTCCGCGTGGAAGGCGCTTCTAATACTCGTCAATCATTCCTGGCTTCCCTCATTAACCCCATTCTGAACAAACCAGCAACAACTCTTGGTCAAGTCATCCATACAACGCGTTCCATCTCTGATGTTCTCAACAGGACTGATATCTTCAAGTCTGTGGAAGTAAGGTTAGAACGCTCAACTCACGACCTAGCCCATCACTCCGACCTTGATCTTGTTTTCAAAACACGTGAACATGGTCGATATTTTTTGAATACCTCTACAGAACTTGGGAACAATGAAGGGAGCGCCGTCAGTTACCATTTCATCATTCTTTTTCACTACTTACCTTCCCACTCAAGTCAGCTACTGCCCGCGTCAGGAATGTATTTGGCGGTGCTGAGGTGTTTGAAGCTAACATTGCCGCTGGGACGAAAACAAAAAAATCCTTTCGCGCTACTCTTTCTCTTCCACTGACCTCTACTCTGGACACGCGCGGCGAATTCATTGCATATGGTCTAGAACGGGACCAGACATCTTATGCAAGTTGTTTTGAAGATCTCAAAGGCGCCAAAGCTGTTATTAGGGTGAGCTAGGTCAGCACCTTCAATCCATGTTGCGATGCGTATTGATATTCCACCCTCCAGAAAGGTTCAAGTTACACTGGGCTTCATGAATTTGCTTACGAAGCTGCCCATCGCTACATCGGCAGTTTAGCACCAACCGCGTCTTTAAGGTACAATTGTATAGTGGCATGACTCACATCCTGCCTTTACTAATTGCCCGAATAGCATGCGTGCTGCTGCAGGTTCAAGTATAAAATCAGCCCTCTCTCATACCTATACTCTCGACAATCGCGATGATCGTATCCTTGCCAGTCGTGGGCTCTACTTCCGTTTTTTCCAGGAATTGGCTGGTGGTCGTCTTGAAATACCGGTTTCTTCAACTTCCGTTTCACCCAGCACTGGGCTTTCGGTTGGCCTTGGTGGTGATGTCGGCTTTTATAAAGCAGAGGTAGAGTCACAAATCTCGCGACCTATAACCAATAGTGTTGTAAGTATGTACTATAACTCATCAGGAACCTGCTTTTAACTAGTCCATTAGTCCCTTTCTTGCTCCATGCGCTCAGGTATCCTTCTCGGTCTTCAAGATAAGTCCACCTTATTCTCCGACCGCTTCCAAATTGGTGGGCCGACGAGCGTTCGGGCATTCAAGGTTTTCGGAATGGGACCTCGTGATAGTGGTAAGTTGTCTTACGATCTCAGATCGAACGTGGAATACCAATTATCATAGGCGACTCACTGGGTGGCGATATCTATTATTCCTTTGGATTGAGTTGTGTGACTAATATCCCAAGAAAACCTCACTGGCCTGTTAAATCCCATATCTGGCTCAATGCAGGCCAGCTAGATTCCCTTAGTCAAGGTGGGCACTTCAATCCAGCAGTTTCTTGTTTGAACCAGTCGAGAGGCATTCTCAACTACACTCTTCTAACCAGACAACCGATTGCGTTGGTCATTGCCACCTTCACTTATGCGACCTTCAGTTTCTATGGGTGTTGGCCTAATATATCGTTTTGATCCCATTCGACTCGAAGTGAATTTTGGAGTACCCCTTATTGCGAATAAAAGCGATGCCATGAGACGAGGAGTACAAATTGGGATGGGCTTGGAGTTCTTGTGATGTGTACGCTGTGAACACCTCTGAATTTAATACGCCTTCTGACCATTGATAGAGATTTCTCCGCTCCTATCAGTATAGTACTCCCCACAATAGAGTTTTGCTCCCCTTGAATGACCTTTCTAGTCAAAGTTTCGTCTTCCTTGTACGGACCTTGAGCCACGTATATAACGCAATACACACCTTTTCTCCGCAGCGTAGGAATCTCCACCGACCTGGATGACCACTTTCTTGGTGCACGTGAGCATCTAATACATACTTTTCCGGACCGGGATGCACGAATATATGACCGGAGATTGGAAATGGCATATGTCTCCAATGCTTCTTGCTTGATGAGTCTACAACTCCCTCACTGTTCAGAAGCATGGGAGGATGTGTACAACCCACGATCCAGTTTCCCGTGTCTCTCTGCATTCTCACAACGGCCCGCTCTGTGGGAGATGCGTGAAGTATATCATTTCTCGGTTTGAAAACCCTTTATAAAACGTTCTCTTCTCCGACTGTTGACGCACAATCCGCATCATGCGATTCGACCTAGCACTCCTCAGCTTGTTAGCTATCGTCACCCATGATATTGTGGGGGCGGTGACAGTGCAAATTAGTGCAACCCCTAGTCACAGTATTCCTTCAACATTATGTGTGTTATTTTCTTAATTCTTATATCTTACCTGTCTCTTATTTCCAAATTCCTAGGGGGCATGATGTTCGAGGCAAGTTCAAGAACATGTCTCTCACACTATTATCTAAACAACAGTGCCTTGTGATAGGATATAAGTGTGGGTATTTCAAGTTCTCTCGTGCAAATTATACCTAACTAATCTTCTGCATAGCATGTAAGTCGTCTTTGTGAAGCATATATTCATATTGTAACATTTTGGCAGAGTGGTGATGGTGGGCTTTATGCTGAACGTATGCCCCACAGTCTTTCCATTGTTCATGAAATGTTTAGAGAGATGCTAGTTCTGCAAAACCGCGCATTCCAGCAGGTCACCCCGGGTTCTAGCTCGGCACTTACGGGCTGGCAATCTCTGAATGGGGGTTTGATCAGTGTTATTCGAGAAACTGTTCCAGTTTCCTCGGCTCTTCCTAATGCATTGCACCTTAGTATTCCCAGTGGCCGTCAGGGAAGCGTCGGATTTGCGAACACTGGCTATTTTGGTCAGATGAGCATTTCATGAGTTGCATTATATCTGCCTAATGTCCCTGCCAGGTATCAAGGTGACAGCTGGGACGACTTATCAAACATCCTTCTTCTATCGCTTCCCGGCTTCGTCTTCATTTAGTGGTACCCTCACAGTTGGATTGCAAACGACCTCTGGTCAAGTTTTGGCGACATCGAGGGTCACCATCTCGGGCTCTCAAACCTCCTGGAAACAGGTTACAACTACACTGACTCCTTCGACAAGCTCTTCATCGACGGCCAACTTGTTCACAATTGCCCTTGATGGCTCAGCAGCAGCAGGACAAAATGTTAATTTTGCATTGTTGTCTCTTTTCCCTCCTACATTCAAAAATAGACCCAATGGGATGAGAATCGATGTTGCCCAGGTATTGGGTATTTGCCTTGGGCATGTACAGGAGTTGAACATGTTATTAGGCACTAATGGAAGCTGGACCTTCGTTTTGGCGATTCCCTGGTGAGATAAGTTATCATTGTTCCAATGTTCCGTTTCTTATTCTAGTTAGGCGGGAATAATCTTGAAGGTCAAACAGTTGCAAGCAGGTGGCAATGGAATAATAGCGTCAGTCGTTATGAAACTTTGCTACTTTGTCTCATGGCTTCTTGACATACAGGTAGGGCCCCTTTTGGACAGACCAGGACGAGCAGGAGACTGGGGATATATCAATACCGAGTACGTCTACAAAACCCTCTATAAATGAAGCCAACTGAAAGCCAGAAAGCGGCTTAGGCCTTCTTGAGTATCTCAATTGGTGTGAGGATCTCAACATGCAACCTATTATGGCGGTTTGGGCAGGTATATGGCTCATTTTGGCCATTTTGGCGTGGCACCCGTTTATGGAATACTAACTTGCTTTGAAGGGTTTGCGCTTGGGGGAACCAGTGTTGCTGAAAACCAGCTTGGTCCCTTCATTCAAGAGGCAATTGATCAAGTCAAGTCACTTGTTTGATTAATGAGATTTGCCACCTTTTTTAATTAATCGCCGACAGATCAACTTCGTGATTGGGGATCCCGCTCAGAGTGCTCCAGGTAGAACTTCATACCGGTCTATAAGCTGTTCTACCATTCACACCTGATGAATAGCCGCCCTCAGAGCTTCACTTGGCCATCCAGAACCATTTGCATTGACTTATGTGGAGATTGGCAATGAAGTATGTTTTAAGCGCTCATCTTTGTAAGCCTGACTTATATTGTTCCTTCGTTCAGGACTTCTTTGCATCTTCTTCGTATGTATTGTCAAGTCATCCAGATAATAAAAATTCACTGGGATTGTTAGGTATACATATCGCTGGCATGATTTTGTTACAGCTCTGAAGAATGAATTCCCTCAATTGCGTAAGTCCTTGTTTGGATGTAGACATTCTGTTGAAGTTACCCTTATGAAGACTTTATCGCCACCACGAATACGTTTAACCCTATCCTCTCTCCAAATCCGACGGAATACGACGTTCATGTATACCAAACTCCAAGTATAATAATTCCTGAATCATCTATGGGCTGACACTCATGCCCTATTGTAGCATGGTTTGCACAAAACAGTTTCTTCTATGATGGCTTTCAGGCAAGTGCTACACTTTAAGCCACGTACGTTGACAAACTGAACTGGATCTTCAGCGCAATGGGACCAAGTATTTCGAAGTACGTCTTAATGGATATATATAGCAGTAGAGCTGAAATGACTTGCCCAAGGGCGAATATGCAGCAATTTCAACCAATCCAAATGATATCTTTGGTACACCAGCAGATGGAAGACTTGTATTCCCAACAATGCAAAGTAAGTAAACACCTACAATACTTTTTAATTGATGTGACTTTTGGGTAGGTGCCTCTGGAGAAGCTGCCTTTATGACAGGCCTGGAAAGGAACAGTGACATTGTGTATGTCACAATGATCATTCATAATGAACGATACTAAGTTGCTACAGATTTGCGGCCTCGTATGCACCGCTATTAAATGTAAGTTATTGTTAAGTGGTGTGTCAGTTTGATACGAATTGATTGTATTCAAAGCATGTGACCAATTCGCAATGGGTACGTTATTGAGTGTGTTTCCTGGTACGAGTTCCTTAAATTTAAAACCGAAGACACCAAATCTTGTTAGCTTTGAGTAGGTGACCTTTAGTTTGGTCACCAATTTTTCTTTGACTTGTCATTCCAGTTCTGGGGCTGTGTACCGATCCACAAGTTACTATGTTCAAAAGGTACATTGATGGTGACGAATCATAATTGTTTATCCATCAGTTTTTCAGCTCTTCAGCTTGAATCGGGGCGATCAGTACTTGCCAAGTACACTACCCAGTCGAACTGGTACACTGTTCTGGAGTGTTGTTCGTAAGACCTCAACTAATGAAATCATCATCAAAGTAAGGTTCTTAATTCAAAAGAGTAAACAAGTCCTAACGAGGAATATTGCAGGTGTCCAATACAGTCAGCACTGCAGCATCCCTCACCTTTGCCCTTCCGTCGTCCTTCAGTACTGTAGCAACTTCAGGGATAGTACAAGTACTCACTGGCGCCGCGACCGCAAGTAATACCCCGACAGCCCCCAACACTATCGTCCCTGTCACGTCGAGCATTTCCACGGGAAAAACGTTCAACTATAATGCTCCTGGCTTTAGTGTCAGTGTTATTACCCTTGTGGCACATTAAATTGTACAAGTGCAGTGTGGATATGGGGATTACCATTTATGAAGTTGGTTGTGTGATGACGCGGTGCTTGATCATTTCAATAATATGCTCGTAGCGATATTCAATAGAACGAAGGTATTCCTCAGTGTTTTGATCTCGCATCATTCCTGCAGGAACATTAAGCTTCACCATGACAGATTAACCTTAGCTCAGATTACTGGAGAGTGGCCAGCTTACAGTGAAGGAGGGTGCATAGTAAGGAAACCCTTCATGATCAGGTATTGGAACCTCTAAGTCAAGAGATTGATCCAACTGCTCCAATGAGTTGTATCCCTAGAATTTTCAGGATACTTACCACCACAGACGTGAGATAAGCCCAAGCTCTCGCAGCATTCGGAAAATTGTAACCTCCTATACAGATTAAGGTTTAAGAAATCACTCATGTACAAGTGACGAGAGTAACCTCCTCCTAATAACAATGTCTTCACCCTCCATTGCTTAACGACACGTTGTACACACCAGCCAAACGATCCCTCTTCATCTCCTAGTGACCAGTTGAATTTAGCACACGGATCGCCAGACAAACCATCACATCCGCATTGCAAGATGATATAATCAGGACTAAATGCTTCTTTGACTCTCTCAACAATCGGCCAGATGCGGGCATACGTCCGATTTGATGCTCCCTCTTTGAGTGGTATGGACAAAGTGAATGGATCGAATGAGCGACAGTTTGCGGGGTCCTCAGGAGGCAGGTCAGAGAGAAAAGAGGTAGGGTAGAAACCGGATGCAGCATGGTGAATTGATAGTGTCTGCATTAAGAATTGTGATATATCCTTCTATCACTAAATAGCTTCATACCAGAGTCCACGGGAGAGTGCTTCGAACGGGTGCATAAAATGCTTCAGAAACGCCATCTGAGAAATGGAGATCAAGATCCAAATACATTATCTTCGGTCGGTACATAGGAGTAGGTGAAGTAGTTGTTAGATTTGTTCGCCGGAGCGTCATGATAGCGAGTACACAGTCTGCTACATAGCAGTACCCCGAAGCTTGTGATTTACGCGCATGGTGCCTATATATAACGAGGTAAAGCCATTATCGCTGCGCCATGCGCATTACATACCTGCCACCATCCCAGCATATAGCGATGCCTACTTTTGGATGACGCAGTGATCTTGCGGCAGTGAGAGTAGCACCACCTATCATTCTCACATACTCGGGTAGACCTGGAAAGATAGGACAATCCTATGGAAACAGAAAACAAATCATTAGCGACAACCAAGAACGTTAGTGGTGAGCGTGGTACATCTTCTAGGCCCCATTCGGCAAGATTGGCTTTAGACTCCACATTCAGACTCGAGAGCAGTATATTCAGATAGTCCGAATCATGATACAGTGTGAGCTCCTCTATCGTTGCCGGGAGGGGTTGGACAATCTGAATGCCCCTTTTTCCAGAGACAGGAATGGGCGAGAGCAATCCAAATGCTTTTATTAGGGAATGTAGGAGAAGCGATCTCTTCTGGTTGGATGGTAGAAGCGAAGAAATCTGTAAGTCATATGCCAGATTTCAACAGCTACAATACATTAACAAGAAGAAATTGTATACCTTTACAAGCTCCGAGGAGACGACATATACCACAACCGGCTCCATGAATTGCTGGGACTCGGAAGTTGCCTTGACAGTGGTCCGAACTATTTGTTGTCTTCTATTTGCTGACATAAGTCATAATTATTCTTTAGTACTGTAGCTGCTGCTGACAGTGTCTCCACCACTCGAAGTTGCCAGCCTCGCTTCATCTCAATGGCTGAAAACATATACAGCAAAGGCACACGCGTTTGGTTTGAAGACAAGGATCAGGCATGGATATCTGCTGAGGTAGTTTCTGTTACGAAAGGTTCGGATGATACCCTCAAGCTCGTTTTTGTGGATGAGCGTGGCAAGGCAGGTTCAGTGCTTCGCTTCCCCGTTCATGAATTCATTAGATTGACAGGAAACTACGATCAGCACGACTGGAAAGCAGATCAAGGAAGGAAAAGAGGGTTTACCTCCATTACGAAATCCTCCTCTCCTCGAGACTGCCGATGACCTTGCAACACTGTCACACTTGAATGAACCCTCTGGTCCGTACATATACGTATCCGTATTTGTCTATCCTTTGTCATATCTATTATCGCAGTGCTCCATACAATTCGCAATCGCTACGCGCAACATAGTATTTATACATACAGTGGGATTGTTCTTATTGCGGTTAACCCTTTTCAACGAGTGACTCTTTATGGTCCTGAGATTATACAAGCATATAGTGGTAGACGAAGGGGAGAGCTGGAACCACATCTTTTTGCGATAGCAGAAGATGCATATACAGCAATGAGGAAAGATGGCATGGGTCAAACTATCATAGTCTCGGGTGAAAGGTATGTATTGTTCTACTCTTTCTGAACACGTTTTATTTACTGCAAAGCAGTGGTGCTGGCAAAACTGAATCTGTAAGAACCCAATAGGGCATTATCCACTAATTAAACTTCTCTACTCCCAGGCAAAATTTATAATGCGTTACTTGGCATCCGTAAATCCTCCGGAATCGAGTGCTAAAGGAAAAACTAAATTCAACCTTGACGATTCCAGTGAAATTGAACGTCAGATATTGGCCACTAATCCAATTCTCGAAGCATTTGGTAACGCTAAGACTACCAGAAATGATAATTCCTCGCGCTTTGGAAAGTATATTCAGGTTGGTTGTTGCTTATTCTCTCCTTCAGGGATCCTAATATAGGGACAGATCTTATTTGACGGGAAGCAAGAGATCGTCGGTGCTCGCATTCGAACTTACTTACTCGAACGGTCAAGGATCGTGTTCCAGCCACTAACAGAGAGGAATTATCACGTCTTCTATCAGCTATGTGCTGGTGCTCCAACAAAGGAACGCAAGGATCTTGGTCTAGACACTGATATCACGAAATTTCACTATCTGAAACAAGGTGGTCCCTCTTCGACACCAATATTGGGTGTCGATGATGCAGAAGAATTTCGAACAACCCAGCATGCACTCTCCACTGTCGGGATAAGTGTAGAAAAACAATGGGCAGTGTTCCGGTTATTGGCCGCCCTACTCCACCTTGGTAATGTCAAAATCACTCAAACTCGCTCAGATGCAAACATAGACGAGAACGACCAGGCTTTGTTATTCGCCACTCGCTTTTTAGGTGTAAACCTTCCAGATTTCAGAAAATGGACCGTTAAGAAACAGATAACCACTCGTTCAGAGAAGATAACGTCGTCTCTCAGTGCAGCTCAATCTGTTGTCGTTCGGGACAGTGTTGCGAAGTTTGTCTATGCCTGCATGTTTGAATGGCTCGTATCTGTTGTGAATGAGAGCTTAGCTGGCGAGAATGGTGATGCCGCTGAACGTGCCGAAATGTTCATCGGTGTATTAGATATCTATGGATTTGAACATTTTCAGAAGGTATACCGTTGCCCATTTTTTCCCTTTGATTACTGAACAAGTCATAGAATTCCTTTGAACAATTCAGCATAAATTATGCTAACGAGAAGCTACAACAGGAGGTAAACACCATCTCAATTACCGAGTCTTATTCTTGAACAACAACCCTACTAGTTTAATTCCCATGTATTCAAGCTTGAGCAAGAGGAATATGTTAAAGAAGAGATCAATTGGACCTTCATTGATTTCTTTGACAATCAGCCTTGCATTGACGCTATTGAAGGGAAACTAGGAGTATTGGCTTTGCTTGATGAAGAGTCCCGTTTGCCATCTGGGAATGATGGGTCTCTCTTACAGAAATTGAACAATCAATTATTGAGCAGGCCTGAATTTAGGAACGTTTACAAGAAACCACGTTTTGGAAATTCCTCCTTTACCATTGCACACTACGCCTTGGATGTCACGTATGAAGTCGAAGGATTCATTGAAAAAAACAGGGACACGGTACCTGATGAACATATGTCTCTTTTGACATCGACAAAGAATCCTTTCTTAAGAGAAGTTCTTGAAGTGGCATTGAATACTCCACGAAACGCTGAACACTCAAAGCCAGCTTCTCCTGCCCCTTCTGATACTGGGAGTTCAGGTTCTCGTCGATCATCTGTCATTCCTGATCCTGGCCGACAATCATTTATCGCACAAGCATCTGCCTCTGGACCTGGATTAAAACGCCCTGGCGCTGTTGGCAAAAAATCTACCCAAGGATCAATTTTTAAAGCATCATTGATCACTTTGATGGAAACCCTCAGCGTCACTAACGTCCACTACATCCGCTGCATCAAGCCCAATGACCAGAAAAAACCGTGGGAGTTTCATCCTCAACAGGTTCTAGGACAGCTTCGTGCTTGTGGTGTTCTAGAAACGATCAGGATAAGCTGTGCTGGCTATCCGACGCGGTGGACCTATGAAGAATTTGCAGAACGGTGCATGACTTGCTCTGAAGGTTGTACTGGTACTAATTTTGCCTTAGCTATTACATGCTTGTTCACTCGTCGCAATGGCAGCCGATGATACAATCCATGGATCTTCGTCGCCTCTGTTCAGCCATCCTTGATAAGACAATTGCTGATTCTGACATGTATCAGAACGGCCGAACAAAGATATTTTTCCGCGCAGGCATGCTAGCTGCGTTGGAATCTCTTCGTTCTGATCGTTTAAATGCCTTAGCTACTGTCATACAGAAGAATGTCAGAAGACGTAATGCACTAAAGCGGTATAAATCACTTCGTCAAGCAACGATCAAGATACAGACTTGGTGGCGCTGTGCTCTAGCTCGTAAACTTGTTGAAGGTCTAAGGCGACAGGCCTCTGCTCAGCGTATTCAGACCGGCATAAGACACTATCTGCAACGAAAGCGCTACCTCGAAGTCAGGCGAGGGGTGACCCTATTACAGAGTCGTAAGTCTTCCTTGAGTGATGTCACCTGCCGCTACCTAACTCCACACAGGCTTGCGAGGAGCGCAAGCAAGGAGTATGTACGTTCAGAAGCGTCGCGCACATGCTGCCACTCTACTGCAAAGTTTGATGCGTGGTGTGTACGTCAAGGCGACTCATAAACCTATTTCAAGTGACATACCTATATTAGCACGAGTCGCAAGAATCATCGTTCAGATCTCAAGCATGTGGTATACCTGCAGTCCTGCATTCGCCGTAGGTTTGCTCGCAAAGAGCTTAAAGCTCTTAGAGCAGAAGCTCGTTCGGTGTCAAAGTTCAAGGAAATATCGTATCGACTAGAGAACAAAGTTGTCGAACTAACCCAAACATTACAAAGACGAACAGAAGAAAAGAAAGAGCTTCAGAATCAACTCCAGGACCTTGAACAACAACTGCAACAATGGATTAGCCGTCACGAAGAAACTGATGCACGAGCTAAGCAACTTCAAGGAGGTTTACACACATTAGAAGAGCAATTATCTTCAGCAAATGTTCAGTTATCTACCAAGATAGAGGTTGAAAAAAGGCTGGAGGATGCCATACAAAAAATAACTGATAAGGACGAGATTATTCAAAAGTTGACCAACGACTTGACGCGACAGACGACTCAACTAGAGGCACAACAAAAATTGATCGATCATGCTCCGACACGCCTGAGCGATGATAGTTCAGTGATTCTCACTCTCAAGAATGAAGTCAGTAGCCTTCGCGAGCAGCTGAATCGCGCCAACGCCCTCAATGTATTGACACGTGGCTCAAGGGATCCTCCTTTGTCTCCGACATTTGCACCAACACTTTCTATGAACGAAACAAGTGGAACTAAGCTGAATCCCTACCTTCGGCTTCATCAGCGGCGACATAGCACAGCAGGGAATTTCCGTCCCTCTGATACTCGCACTTCCACCGATGAACTTATGATTGACGTTAAGAAGAACCAAGTTCTCAATCCCCGAGCTGTATCAGTTGTATACAACGGTGAAGATGATTATCACAGATTTAGGCCAAATGGCCTTACAGATATTCGTGATCTTGATGATCCTGCGGAAGAAAAGATTCATCTTATGCAAGATACAAAACGACTTGATGAAGATGTGTTGGATGGCTTGATTCGTGGTCTCAAGATACCTGCACCCAGTCTCACGAATCCCGCAGCCGTGAAAGAAATACTTTTCCCAGCAAATCTCATTAGTCTAGTAACAAACGAAATGTGGAAATATGGACTTATCGCTGAAAGCGAACGCTTCTTGGCTAACGTCATGCAGACAATTCAGGCCCATGTTATGGTTAGTTCCGTTTATCGGGGTTCAATTCAAACTAACATCATCCAGTCTTTTTCCGGTGAGGATGCCATTATACCTGGTATATTCTGGTTGTCAAACGTACATGAAATGTTGTCCTTTATCTGTGTTGCCGAAAGCGATATGCTGCAAGGTATAGGGCCTGGAGAGGAACATGCTGTACGGCCATTCGATTGGCATGATTACGAACGGCTTGTTTCCGTCGTTAAACACGATCTTGACAGCTTGGAATACAACATATACCACACGTGGATGTTAGAAACCAAGAAAAAGCTCTCAAAAATGGTTATTCCCGCCCTAATTGAAAGTCAATCCTTACCTGGATTCACAACGAGTGATGGTGGTGGACGATTATTCAACAGGCTGCTCAACACGAACAATACCCCTGCGTATAGCATGGATGATATACTCAACCTGCTCAATAAGGTCTGGAAAAGTTTGAAGAGCTACTACATGGAGGAATCTGTGGTGCAGCAAGTCATAACGGAGCTACTCAAACTGATTGGGGTCACCAGCTTTAATGACTTACTAATGAGACGAAATTTCTCGTCCTGGAAGCGAGGTAAGTCTTTCAATTCTGTAATCCTCTACAGCGCCCAAGTATTTCCCTGGTCAGCCATGCAAATTCAATATAATATCACTCGCATCGAAGAATGGTGTAAATCTCACGACATGCCCGAGGGTCTACTGCAATTGGAGCATCTAATGCAGGCAACAAAACTGCTTCAATTAAAAAAGGTGCACACGTACTGTAATTTGTTATAGAGAACGTGACACTCATGTTACACAGTCTACTCCTGCAGATATCGAAATAATATACGATGTTTGTTGGATGCTGAGCCCTATGCAAATCCAGCGTATGTGTACAAACTACTATGTGGCAGATTATGAGGTCCGTATCCTCAGTCCCAATTTGATTGCATCAAATTGAAGTTTTTGACAGAGCCCCATATCACCTGAAATTCTGAGAGTAGTGGCTTCTCGCGTGCAATTAAATGATCGCAACGACCATTTATTACTTGCTCCTGAAACAGAAGAAGTCAGCCCATATGAATTACCCTTGCCACGTGAAGTCTCTGGTCTTGAAACATATGTCCCTGCCTACCTGAATGTAGCACATCTCAGGCGTCTTGCAGCATTAGTTTCATGACTTGTTTTACTACAAGTTGCAGTCAGTGGCTCAGGCCTTCTCTTTCTGTTTTGTTATTCCTTGATACAACTTTGAACCAAGCAATGTCAATACTACAGTTACCAAATGCAAACAAAGCTCTGTTCATATTGGGGGACAAGTCCTTTCACCATGCTTACAAGCATGTGATGAGGTGACAGCAGTGTGTCCCTATGGCTGACTAGTGAAAAAGGATGAAGGTACAGGTATGATGTGAACAATCATTGCTATTTTTCAATAGATTTATTGTGGAAGTACATAAGCAGCTCATAAGGCTGTACAGAGATGGGTCTACACTACAGTAGTATGTCTGTCACTTTGGGATGGATGTATACCTTGTGTGCAGGACTGTATTTTATTTTACCTTTCTGCATAGAAACTTTTAGTACAGGGGACTGTGTAAATATGCATGTAGTACAAGACTGCAATAGGGGAAGCCATAGACAAGCTATAAAGTCACATAACAAGTTATGACCCAGCATGGAGAAGCAGCAGAAGAAAAATGTTAATGCACTATGAAGAAGTTGTTAGAAATTGATAATAAGACAAGTTCTACCAGTAATAAACTGATCAGAGATGAGTCTTAGAGCCCACAAAGGTCTTTGGAACACTTGTAACAAGTCTAATGAATTGCTTGTATAGTAAGAG